>JAOSBP010000009.1:15352750-15364687 GCA_027563825.1 Erythroxylum mucronatum
ATTGTTATTATTAATATTATATGTACAAAAATAAAATAATAAGCAATTTAATGATATTATTTATTAATGACATTAAAGAATAAATTGGCTGGTGTCCACTTGATCTTTTTGAATACATGTACTTTTTTTTACAAACCCTAGTGCACAAAGCTTCCGCTTTAAGAGGTCTGGGGGAAGGTCATCAATTGTACACAACTTTCCCTTTATATTTTACAAAGAGGCTATTTCCATGACTCAAACTTGTGACCTACTAGTTGCCCAAAGGATCACCCTTTAAATCAATAAGAACCAAGTGTAGATTACTCTGTCTTTCCCTGTAATATTTCATTAATCTTCTTAGGAGATGTAAAGCTTCTCTCGTGGACTTTCCTGACATGAAGCTAAACCGGTTCTCTAAGATAGGAGCATCCTTTCTTACTTTCTTTTTAATTATTTTCTCCCACAAATTTATAGTGTCCTATTTGTTCTTCTATAGAGGAATTAACATAATAAGTCTTCACTCATATGACATTTTGGTAGATTTAAGGATCATATTGAAAAGCTTGTCTAGCCAAGTAAGACCCTTTTCACTTAGTCTCTTCCATGCCTCTATGGGTGTCTCATCAGACTCTACTGCCCTTCCGCTCTTTATCTCCCTCGAAACTTTTTTAATTTCTTCTCTTGTAATCTACCTACAATGAGTCAAGTTACAAAACCTCTTGTACAAGCTAAGATCACTTAAAAAGATGTTGTCCTCTATGCCTTCATTAAAAAGACTACATAAGTTCCTCTACTATCTTCTCTTGGTGTTATTTTCAACCGCGAGCGCCCTTCCTGCTTTATCTCTTATATAACAAACTTGATCTAAGTCTTTAGTTTTCTGAACCTTGGCTCTCTCTAACTTAAAAAATGTCTTTTTCTCCATCTGTAGTTTCCAGTCTTTGTTATAATTTCTCGTTAGCTCTGCCTTTAGTTATTGAGATTGTCTTCTTCACCTTTTTCTTAGCCTTGTCTTCTTCACCTTTTTCTTAGCCAATTTGTACGTTACTCTATTGGTTACTCTCTCTACCTCTGTGTTGTTATTCAATAAAGCTTTATAAACACCCCTCTTGATCTTAAAAGTCATTAGGTGCTCCTCGTTTTTTTTAGAATTGACTATCATTAAGTCAAATGTAACCGTAAGATCCAACAAAGCAGTCTTACTATCATTCCTATCCTTATATCTAAAACCTCCATCTGTCCATGGATACTCCTCCAAGGTTGCCCCTATATAACTATTAAAGTCTCCTCCTAGAAGGAACTTCTCGTTATAGGAGATTTGTTGAATCACCTCATCCAGCTCTTCTTAGAATTGTCGTTTAAGTTGTTCATCCAAACCTACTTGAGATGCATATGCACACACCACATTGAGAACAACACCTTTTCTCATAATCTTTACGAACATAATCCTATCATTAGTCTTCTTTACCCTACAATATGATTTATAAGTTCCTTAACAACTAAGATACTTAATTACCTTATTTTGCCACTTCGAACACCCTAAGTACCAAAGTTTGAACTAATTTATCTCTTTCGCTTTAGCCCCCATTCACTTTGTCTCATAGATACATGTTATATGAATATTATATTTGTCTAAAATCTCCGTTAATTCTAAAGAATTTCTTATAAGGGTTTCGATATTCCAATAACCTATTTGTAATATGTTAACATCTTCTTTTTTCTTAGACCCAAAACTCACTGAAAGACTAGCCCTTGCTTTATCATAGGTAGTCCAAGCCACCATTCCTATCCCAATTGCCAGTACAAGCTAAAAAAGACAAGTCCCTAAATGACTCCAATATTACTCGAAATAGGAAACAAGGATTATTAATAAATTCCAAAAAGGGCATCACAGAAAAAGGTTTGACAATTACAAGCACACACAACCCCAAGCCAATCAAAAATTTGGTGGTCCAAAATCTTAACCACTACTAGCAGCAATTAGGATTATGCAGAACACAAAAATCTAGTATTGAACAGATAAAACAAAACAAACAAAGTATTGAAAATTATAAACAAAAAGAACTGAACCAAAAGGGATAGTAAACCCAGACCAGATGGAAAAATTTATGAAGAAAGCAAGTGTAAGAGACCAAACACATCAACAACACCCAATCTACTCAATAACTCTAAGCCCAATTAAAACTAAGCCACGTGATAAGCTTAAGGATTTTATGACAATCTTGAATGAAAAGTTTAGGGGGCATTTGGTTTGAGGGTTTGGGAACGAACGAATGGAATAATTGCAAAAAATAGTGTTTGTTTTGGGGTTTTCAATTCCAAGGGAATGGATTTATTCCATTAAATTTGAGAGTCTACTAAACCCTCCAAAGGGGGTGGGTATCAAGTTTTCATTCCGATCTAGTAGTTACTATTTATACCATTCCCCCACATAAGCAATTTTTATTCTTAATTATATTATTAAACTCATCATCATCATCATCATCATCATCATCATTATTACTATTATTATTATTATTATTATAAATTTTAAACTTATTATTATTATTATTATTAATTATTGTTATTATTGTTATAATAATAATAATAATAATTATTATTATTATTATTATTATTATTATTATAAATTATTGTTATTGTTATTATTATTATTATTATTTATTATAAATTTTAAACTTATTATTATTATTATTATTATTATCATTGTTATGATGATGATGATGATGATGATGATTATTATTATATTATCATCATCATCATCATCATCATCATTATTATTATATGAAATTAATTATCTTATTATCTTTATTATTTTTATTATTATTATACGAAATTAATTATCTTATTATTATTATTATTGATTTTATTATATGAAATTAATTATCTTATTATTATTATTTATTATTATTATTAATTTTATTATACGAAATTAATTATTTTATTATTATAAATTTTGTAATAATAATAATTAATTATTGTTGTTGTTGTTGTTATTATTATTAATTATTACTATAAATTTTGTAATTATTATTATTATTATACACAATTAATTTTCTTATTATTATTTTTATTATCATTATTATTCATAATTATAAAGTTGTTTGACTGGCTCTTGGGCTCTTCAATTTTGAAGTTATTGGAAACTTGTAGCTACTTCGATACTTCTTTCGGTGTTTATGTTTAAAGCAATTTGATTTCTAAGGGTATAATTATTATAACGTGAAATTGTACATGATTATAAAATAATTTTTTCTTTTTATTTTTTTTACAATAAATCCATGTTTATAATATTATTGCTCATTCTGTGAGCACTCATATTCGTTAACGTAATAGCTACCTTTAATTTCAATGTAGAACATTAATTTCAATGTGAGCACTCATATTTTGATGTTGTTTTATGCTTTATATTCCATTTTAAATATGATATGAAAAAATGGTATTATATTATCTTTCATTCCCATTAATGCAACAAACCAAACAACATTATTGGTATTAATACAGAAACCCAAGTTACAAACCAAACATCATTTTTTTTTATTTTTCATACCCATTCCCATTCTCTTTTATTATTATACCCATATCTATACCCAACCCCGTGCTCAAACCAAACGCCCTCTAACTTCTTATTCATGTATTAATGAATAAATTTAAATTTAAATTATAAGGTATTAAAGCATAACTTGTAACCATTTTGTTTTATCCCTAATTCTCTCTTTTCTCTCTTTTTTATTCTCTCTAACTTGTAACCATTTTGTTTTATCCCTAACTCTCTAATTTGCAACCATTTTGTTTTATCCTTAACTCTCTCATTTTTATTTTAATGTTTATCCTTAACTCTCTCTTTTCTCTCTTTTTTATTTTTATGTTTATCTTTTTCTAATATTTTTTAATTATGTAATAATTATTTTGTTACCAAAAGGAGTATAATTTTCTTAAATTATTATATATAAACAAATAGTAATTTAGTAAAAATGTTTTTATAATATAATATTTTAAATTAAAATATATTACAATCTTATATACTTTTTGAATAATACTTACAAGTTAATTCATACCCTTATATTTTTTTAAAGTCATGTCCTCATAAGTAATTTTACACATAAATAACTAATACTAAACAACTAATTTTACTAAACATCAAGTGACAAACAACTAATGCAATCAGCTGATATAATCAGCTATCAGCTAACAGCTAATGCAATCCGCTGATTGCCGAACAGGGCCAAAGTGTTCAAATTAAATCCTAAAGTTTATCAAACGTTCAGATTAGAGCCTAAGGTTTGAAAAATGTTCAAATTAAACCCTAAATATTGACGATGTAAAGGGACCGTCAGTTATCTGCTGATGTGGGAATTTTTTTTCTTCTATAGATGTGGGACCCACCTGACGCTAACTTGGGCATGGAGGTGGGTCTCCCTCTCCTTTAAATGCATTATTTTGGGATGGCTATGACACGCACTGTTTGGTTGAAGCTAGACACATCGTTTTATCGAAGTTTCTCCTCCCTCACACACACTGTTTCTTCTTCCTTAATCCCTAATCTACCATCCACAGACATGGAGACGCAACATACTCTTCTTCCTTAATCCCTAATCTCCCATCTTCTTCGCTAACAGAAATCCTCCAATCCCTAATGTCCCATCTTCTTCCCACACAATCCCTCATCTCACGCTTCTTTACAATTAAGTTCATTTGTAAGGGAACTAATAGACCATAGATTATTAGGAAAATTAGGAACAAGAAGAATTGATGTCCATTTAATGGAAACATCTGCAATATTGATATTATCTTTGCCTAAACATGGAGTATAAGTCAAAAAATTATTGTAAGTTCCTATTTAGTCTGATGTAACTTATTTCCTATCTTATTAGTCTGAGCATCATTACCCTCTTGAGAATAGGTCTAAGAATCTACACTCCAAATCTTTTGTGCAGTGTTTAATAGTAGATAGCCTTAAGTAATCTATGGTTGCGTATAGTTGACTAACCATGAAATGTTGCTGGTGATAGGTGTATAGTGGTCTTTTAGTACACTCTCTAGTGCCTTTCCTAATAACAACAAAAAGGTGGGAGCCATTTATGGGTGTTTGAACTTATTGTAAAGGAGGATCTAATCAAATCATGGACTTATTTGCAAAGTTTGCATTGGATTTTTGGACTTTTGGTAGATCTGGACCATTTGCTCTTACCGGATGCACTTATGAATATCTTGGAAAATCTTGACTAACGTAGATGGAAACACGAGAGATTTGTGTATGTTTTAGGGTAGACATAAGACATAAGACTAAAGTCTTGTGTCTTTTTATTTGGAGAAAGTTCATTATGTGTAAAATTTGTTACATTTTTTATAAAGAAAATTAATGGAATGGGTTCTAGGAAACTTTTGAATTTAGTGAAACCAATTGATGCTTTTTACTCCTAACACACTGTTTGAATATATATGACATATATGAATGATTTGTACATGGAGTTATTTGAGATTGTTGACGTATTGTTTCGACCTTTGATTAGAAGAAGTATAGAGTACTAATATAAATTTGTAGCAACTATCCAAAGATATGGACGTGACGTCTTTAACTAACACTACATTAAATTCAAATAATGATAATGTGGTCTACTATTGTGGTTTAAGAGCTCCGTTAAGAACCTCATGGAGTGAAAAAAAACCCAAAAAGAAGATTTTATGGATGTCCCAAATATCGTAATATTTTTGCCTCATAATTATTAGTGATCTTTTAGGTTGGAAAATGTGAAATTTTTAAGTAGTACGATGAAAAATTTAGCGGAAGAGCTATTGAAGTAATTCATAACCTAAAGAAAGAAGTAGATCATTTGAAGCAGGAGGCTGAATGAAGCACAATTGAATCACATTCGACGTTCAAAGTTGAGAAGCAAATAAAGCTAATAAAAGAAGACATTGTTTTGCTGCAAAAGAGAAAAATGAGTTAAGATTTGTTATACTGATTATTGTAGGAGTTTTTGTACTTATGATGAGTTTAAATTTGTTCAGGATAAGTAAAAGTAAAATGTACTTTTTTTTAAACTTAGAGTTGTGAGAATGAAAACTCCCCATTTCAACTATATATTTTGCACTATGTTTTTTCATTATTGTTTTGTTTTTCGTGAAGTTGCTTTAATGACCATAATTAATAGTTTATAATCTTTTAAAGAATTAATTGTTCATATGGCCTCATCATAAACAACCAAATGCAAAAATGATATCATAATAAACAATTGGAGCAACATGTCCAATTGTGATTATATATAAAAGTGATGATATCAGTAAAGAGATTACATCACAATTTGTTTATATACAAAAGTTTTGCTATATATCCGTCCATATGGACAATATCAATGTAAAGTCTTTCAGCTAACCACATTGCTTCCCTCATTTACACTTGGCTAGGAAGGTTGATCATGTACTGATTGATTTCTTGATGATCTCTGCCTCATTGCTTTAGTTTGTAACCGTTGAGAAGTTATGCTAAGTTATTCTTTAAACCTCATACCTCTTAGTTCAAAAGACGGTTTGAATGAATACGAATCAACTTCTCCAAACTACCATTTATGATTATGCAAAGAGCTACCAACCTACAAATAAACATGTCGTCAGCGACGAATCCAGGATTTTAGTCTTGGGGGGCTGGCGCTTATATATATGTATATATTCTGAAAAAAATTTTAGTCTGGGGAGCTGGCGCCTATATATATATGTATATATTCTGAAAACTTTTTAGTTTTGGGGGGGCTATAGCCCCTGCCAGCCCCCCTGGATCCGTCCCTGTATGTCGTTAACAGTATTCAATCTTGAAAGAAATCAATAATGGTTAAAGAGATAAATATACTCACAGTGTTGCTTTGTTGACTTGTTACAACAACATGTTTGGGTTGTGAGGGGACATCGGGAACGAACTAATAAATATGAATCAAATGATATCAGAAATGATTATTATATATACGAAGCAATACATACAAAGAATTTGTCATACCTTTAGAGATTGTTGAGCTGGTTGAGTTTATGAATGATTGTTACATTTTCTTGCATTGTGACCAGAATTGCCAAATTTTCTACATTTACTTTACTCTTTTTACTAGATTTGCATGGAATTTTGAACTTAGTAAGCTTATTTACTCCTTTCTTTTTAGCTGTTTTAAGTCTTCCAGGCATAGGTCTTTTGGCTGGGGGGTTTACTAGATCTTCATCATCAACTGTAGGCCAGAAAATAGGTCATCCAGTAGGTTGTAAGACATGCTCATACACTGCTATGAATTTAGAATTTTTGTAGCACTCATCCACATATGCCTCCGGTCGTTGTTTCGAATGGTGAATAGCACTTACAACATGCTTGGAAGGATATCCATATAGCTCCCAACCTTAATGACTACTTGATTGGTTTCTACTAATCCTCACAATATGCTTGGCATCACCTTTGCTAAGTTCATACGCTCTATCACCATTCCAGACGATTCTCCACTGTATAACATCTTTCTTATTCTTTTCTAATTTCTTCACAACCCGGTGTGCAACTTCGGATTTTCAGCCATGTACAAATTGTCTCCTCTCTCTATGCCTCTTCATCACCATTATTCTGATTATTTCTAGCATGCTTATGATTGACCTGTCTCTAGTCGACAATATCCATCCATTGAATGTTTCACTGATGTTGTTATCAACAATTGGACATTTGGATTCAAAGGACTGGTAACATCGTGCCAATCTCTCCTTCGGATATTCGAGTAATGATGATGCACATCCAGGTGTGATTTTGTCCAATCTTTTCTACTGCTCGTTAAAATCTTCAACGTATATTGACCAAGCACAATTCCAAAATTGCTTTCGCAAGTCTTTTCGTTTGAAATTCATATGCCAATTATGGTATATGTGTTGCGCACACATACGATGAGTGGCATATGATATTATGCCTTCCACTGCTCTAATCAATCCCTATAATAATAGATTAGATAAAGTTAATATATAGTTGATACAATATAATATATTCATTAATCAATGAATAAAATAATACTTTTGCATATAATCAATGAATAAAATAATACTTTTGCATATCTGATATTATTGTTAGTCCTTCCCCACTACCCAACTTCAAGTCTGAAGCCAACAAACTCATAAATTAGGTCCACGAATCAGTGTTGTCTACCTCAAAAACTGCCTATGCCAATGGATACATACCTCCATTTCCATCCCTCCCAATTGCACTCAACAGTTGACCTTGGAATTCAGCCTTTAAAACACAACCCTCAATACCAAAGATGGGCCTCAAATGCCTCCATCCTCTTTTCATCTCATCAAAGCATATGTATAATCTTTGAACTACAAAAAAGAGACAAAGATGCATGAATTAATGAATAAAATTCATAGACAACTACATGTTTTAATTATCATTGTCAATAACATGTAAAACTTAATAGTTGCATACCTGTAACAAACTAATTTCTTGTTTTCTAACTAGTTTTAACTCAATTATTGATCCAGGATTACTATTCCTCAACTCATGAGCATATCCTTTTAGTTTCACATACTTATTCATATAATCACTCGCCCTTTCTTTTCTCAATCTCCTCTTGGTAGCTCTACACATACTTGAGTTGACAAATAAATTGAGTTTTTCTCAACATTCTTCAACCAACTTCGTCATCGAGATATTAGGATTCTCAATTATTCTGTCCCTAAAATGTCTCATTAGGAACTTAGCGAAAACCAATTTTGGTTTGTTGGTCATAAAACACCTATGCTCATCATTGTATGTCACCACTTTAAAGCACCCTTCATTCTTATCACAAACGATATGCAACTCCCATAGGCATCCCTCAGTACATCTCACTCTCATCCTATGTCTTTCACTTTTCTTAAACTTGACATTGTAGTTTGTCTGCACTGCATAATTCATAACAAACTCCCTAAATTCTTTTACAGAGTCAAACTCCATTCCTAGTCTTTAATTTGGTTCAGCATCGGATGGATTGTGCCTAATAGTACTACTTGGTCTTCACAATGCCTCACTAGGCTTTTCTTCGCTAGTATATTAATTACTACCAATATAACTACCAAAATTTTTTGACTCAATTTCAATTAGTTCATGTTCATTGGGAATTTGAACATGTATAAAACCATCGTCATGCTCATCATCATCATCATCCACTTCTGCATCAACTCCTAAACCAACACGTTCAGTACTAACACCTTTTGTGGCTCCCCAACTTCCTCCTTACCCTCCCCATCTCCATCCTCTCCTTTAGATATAGGCAATATATTAGGTACAAATGATGACGTGTCTAACATATGAGTTACATATACATCAATCCTTTCGTGAATTTTCATCAGATTGATAAGTCGTAGACAACTTTCATTTGACTCAATCAACTTCAAAGACTCACTAAACTCAAAACCCAGGCTCTATAATAAGCCTTATCGAATTGAAGGTATCCTAGCTCTTTCCTCATCTCACGTATTTGCATGTAGCTAACAAAATCTAGGTCTACTTTATCAAAAATACTTGATTCCCCATCAACATATTTCAACTTTGGCTCTATAACAAACCTTCCACCATAAAACAACCTTATTCTTCCATGTTCAGCCATCATATACCTGTTCACAACAAATTTATAAAGTCAAGTGTATCACCAAAAAGCATACATTTAAATGATATTATCAATAGTATAATGGATACTTCACCAATAAGCATACATTTAAATATTTCAATGCATGTTCTAAAAGCTGAGATTGGTTACAAATAGCCTTACCATCCTCTAGCCTTAGTGAGGTAATTATGTTATTATTCTTTCATGCCTAAAGCACTTTACGGAAAAATTTATAGCCACAAAACTGCTTTATAAGTGAGCAATGAGTTGACACTTTTAGACCTATTATTCATTTCATATCCTTAGTACAACAAAATGCAACATACAAATTTTGTTCCAATAATACATAACATATCCATTTTTAAACTTATGTTTTCTTATAATATTTCTAGATAACACATCCATCATTATTATTATAATAAATTAGCCATAAAAAGCTAGTCCTTTTTTTTAAGGAAATGCTAGTAGTTACAGATGAAGAACTTGTAATTATACTAATCGTAATCAGTTTAGCTTAAACCATTTTCACTATATTTGTAAAATGGAAGGCTTTTAGAATATATAACATATCATCTATCTATATAAAATAATAAGAAGAAGAAAGCTCAAAGATGTTATTGGTAGGCATGAAATAAAATTAACTAATTTAAATTAAATCTTTGGACCTAAACTTATTCAAAGTAATAAATAAACTTCAATACTTGAGATGTTGGATCTAAACTCATTCCAAGAGTTCCTTGTGTATCTGTCTCCTTCAGCTTCAAATGTAAGAAATTTGCTATCAAAGTCACCCAAAATTATCCAAGGAGAGTTAATGGAGCCATAGATATCCTTTAGAAAGTTCCACTATCTATTAAAATTTTTTTTGGAAGCCTACATAAATGAGATCCATATTAAGCTGACCTAATTAGTCAACATACAAGTGGATGCATTAAACAAAATTTGAAGACACCATTTTTAGCATTTAGTGAGGCTTAAACTGGTACACCAAGTTCAACAACAACCGTAGGGGACCACAACTTACGTCCAACACCACATAAAGCATAGGAGACCACATCATACAATCATAAACAAATAAGCATAAGCTGAGGTAGACAACAAGCACACACACAAGCAGATTTAGGATAAGAGGGAAGAAGTTAGGTGACCACATCTCTCTTCTTTTCTTTTTAACTTCTAGTTTTTTATCTAATTATCTTCTTACAAAAATAAAAGAAGAGACCTTTGTGACCCTGTATGTATAAGCCTTCCAAAAAAGTTACGTAAGTATTCAAATTTGGAAGTGGGCCATTGTAAAACATATTCTCAAACACTTCTTATGGCACCGTGGATTCTTGTTTCTTAGCATAAGCCTCTTATGATTATATTGGATGTAACAGTGCATGGATATAGAGGGTAAGCTGACCATAAAGTCATAGATTCAAGTTACGGAAACAATTTTTTTGTAAAAATATAAAGGAAAAGCTACATACATTATGATCATCCTTAGACCCTAACAAAGTGAAAAGCCTTGTGTACTAAGTACGCTAACTTTTTTAGTGTTAGGTGACCTTCCTTTATCAATCATTTCATTAAGAAGTTTAGATGCCTCATTTACCCTTTCAATCTTGGAGTATCCATCGATTAAATTGGTATAACTAAAAGTATCAAGAACATAACCACTCCCAATCATTACATCAAATTGTATGATGGCCTTCTCCATCTGTAAACAAAATCCACTCATCAGTATGTTATAAGCTAAATGAGAAGATTAGGTTTGATGCCTCTTAAATTCAAGTGGTCAATCACGTTCTCAGCCTTAATTACCAGACCATCCTTATATAGGACATTGATAATTGCATTAAAAGTGACAATTTTCAGCTTCATTCCACTCCTTTCCATCTTGCATTTGAAGACCCAATTCATTGCTGCTACACACAAACCATTTATCACAGCCCAATAAATGACTATAGTAGGTTTAATGTTGGGACCTGTTTTCGGAACCCAACTACTTAATCCGAAACCCTCATAACGAAATGAAAACGAATAGAATCGGATGACAAAATGCAGAAATAAAAATTAAAAGATAAAGCGGAAGCAAAAACATAAAGGGATTTGATCGAACGAAAGCGAAGTATCGAAAGCGAAAGCGAATCGAAGGAAACGAAACGAAACGAATTTGAATCGAAACAAACGTTTCGAAACGAACGAAAACAAATGCTGACATCCGAAAGCGCAAATCTTAGGAAACGAAAAGCGAAAAGTTGGGTGTTGCGTTGAAAACCTTAGACTAAGCCTATCCACTTTATATATATTCATTCTTATTCCACTTTACTCAAACAAACTTATACAAATCAAACCATAAAATTTCTCCTTTTGAAAG
>JAOSBP010000009.1:15368877-15384096 GCA_027563825.1 Erythroxylum mucronatum
CAGAAAACCCTAAAAATCACAGCAGATCTAACAATGCAAGCAAAAACATTATGAGGGACCAAAAGCTTACAGTTACAGTTTCCGAACCTTCGAAGCTAGGTCGACTGGACGACTAACCGTTTAACGTATTACAAGCAAGAATAGTCAAACGAAACGACATCGTAATGGAGTCGTAGGGGTTAGAACGGCGTCGTTTGTTGAGTAGGGCGAGAATATTGTTGACGTACAAGTTTCAAGAATTGGATCGGAAAAGTGAAGAATTCTAGAAATAGGATATCTTATGAATTCCATTGAATCAAAAGTGATACATTGAAAGAATACTTTGAATCTTTCAATATCAACGCGTTGATTGTTTCGCTCCTGTATTTTTTAAAAGGAAAAAATATTTCTGAAAATTGTCTCCCAAATTTGAAAGAGATTACCTGGGTTATCCAAATAACTAAAAAGTATGCTATGTCTGAATTTAGCTGGCGTTCGCGGTGGTGGATGAATTGGATCAGAAAAATGAAGAATTCTAGAAATAAGATATCTAATGAAACTGTTATTAAAATTGAGACCTCATTCAAAAAGAAAAACATCAAATATCTTAACTTTCTTGTTGTATATTATATAGATGATCCGATCCGTAAGACCATATAATTTACACGTTTTTGTATTACCTCTTCTCACCACTATATTTATGTTAATGCATTTTCCAACTCTACATTAGCAGGTTACTTCTAGTCTTTTATATTTTATAGAAAATACAATCCTAAATATTTATAATATCCCAGTATGAGGGGGAAGAAGAAGAGTATTTCGTTATTACAATTAAATAATAGTATAAAATAAATCAAAATAAAAAGTTTTAATGAAAAGGATGAAATCACAAAAAGGAAGTAACTATAAAGCTGTTCAATCAATAAAAAATTAAAGGAATTTTTATTGTTTTAAAAAATAATAACTTATTGTAAACAAGATAAACTATTACATATTTTGAAGAAATCATTCAAGAATTTATCCGGTAAGTAATTAAAGAGTAATTAGAGTTACAATTAACACAATTAATAAAGCATATAAAGTTCGAAGTTTGTAGTCGTGTAAAGAATTTGCCTGTAGCTCGCAGTATCACCGTCTAACTGTGGCTTAGGGTGACGACAATTTATGCTGAATCACCGTCTAACCGTGGCTTAGTGCGACGACAATTTATGTAATAAGCTGGACGGATGTATCAAACCGGGTGTCCTGAAATTGCATGCAAGACAAATCATACACCAATAACCAATACTACAAGTTATCATGTCCCAGTGCATATTTGATGTTTGCAAATGACATTTTTCTGCAACTTAAGTAGGCTCCAGAAAGTGGCTCAAATTCGGGTCTAAACCGGTCATTTAAGATGTTATTTTAAATAAAATTCTTAAAATGATGTTTTTATTTGAAATTTTTTAAACTTAAAGATCAAAAAGATGCATTTCAGAAATTGACACAAAACAGGTCTAAACTGTTTGTTTAAGATGTTATTTTAAATAAACTTCTTAAAACAATATTGTTTTGATTTAAAAAAATTTAAACTTAAAGATCAAAAAGATGCATTTTGGAAATTTAAACAAAAAGTTTGTGTAAATTTCCAAAATGATGTCTTTTTGGTCTTTAAGTTTAAAAAATGATGTTGTCTTAAAGCAGACTATCTAACTGGAACCTGACCCAAAACTTGGTTAACCTAAGTCTGATCTATTGACTTTGGACCGAGTTGAGCCAAAATTGAAACCTCTAAATGACTTCATATCTCTCATGTAATCCAAGTTTGACCAAAAATTTTCCAGAATGTTTACTATATTTTTATAATCTAGTGTTTATATTAACAGTTTTTCTAATAGTTAGAAGTATGGCTGCGGACTATAGGACAACTTAAAATGTTCTTTGCATCATTAGATAGATATATGGGAAATGAAGGTAAGTGGTAATGGAAAGAAACAGAAGAACAGTACCATGCATCCGCTTGACAAAGAGTTCAAATTCTCTGAAGTTACGTTCTTCCATCAGAGCTGGACCAAGCCTCAGGTAGGTAAAGGTACATAAATGTTTACCATCTGGATCATTCAAAGGCTTAGCTTTTTCTAATATTTTGTTGTAACCATCTCTATCATAACAAGGAAGAGCATTCTCACTGGCAACTCGTATACCAGCGTCCCATGCAGCATTTAGCACCTGAAATTGGGAAGATCATAACCAAAACTAGGTAACTCAGGCCAAGATTTATCTGAATCGTACAGATAGACAAAAATTCTTGAATATTATCCGTCTAAAAATCATAACTGAAGCAAAAAAGTGCAAAAGTTTTGGGTTCACTTCCAGGAATTTGGTGCGAAAGACTATCCTTAAGTCTAAATTTTGGCACCACCATGGAGCACATTCAACTGTGAAGATGCGCTCGCATTGCATATCCATGGATCAAGTCTTTCATCCCAAGAAAGCAAAACAATATGTACATATCTGAATGTAACTAACCTGCCACACTAATCCCTCAGGATCTGCCAGAGCCTCAGGGAAATCCACTTTCTGGTCCTCTGTGCGCATTTCAAGACATGTGAAGTTGAGGGTAACATCATGCTTCTTCAAGATTGCTGTAATTGGACCATACCCATCACGATTGGAAGGGTTGTAGAACCCAGCAGTCAATTCAGCAGCATGACTAGCTGTCTTGTACCACCAATGAACTCCCGATAGCTGGTTGTCAATGACCAAATTTAAAAAAGAACCAATGAAATAAAAAATCATATAAGAATTTATATAATGATGAGTCATGAATATTCATTTTATTAACTCAAAAACTGTTTCTCCTTCAAAGATCAAGACTGACAAAGGCAACTCACCTTGGCACATACATGAGTACCCTCAAAAGCTAGATTTGCAAGATTAAGAACATGATCAGCATGTTTAATCAGAACTCCAGAATACCAATTTAGGAAAAACCTGCCGTACGAGCTATCATATTCCCCTCCATCACGGAAAAAACCAATCTCATGTGGTCGGGAATTATAGGAACCTGCATTATCTGGGCCTTTGGCCCAAAATGAGTGTCCCCTCACTTCTGCTGCTTTAGTCAGGTTCTTCATCAAATATTTATCATAACACTGAAAGAAAACACTTGCATCATTCCAAAGAACAAGAAAATGGAAGACTGACTATCAGTAAAGAAGGCACCACGGTGACAATCACAGCTTAATTGTTTATTAAGTAGGAATTCACAAATAGCAGGATAATAATTCACAGCTTTACTCTACAAGATATAGCTACAGTTGCTCCTGTACGGACCAAGCCCCTTACATGTGCTGAAAAGTACCTGGAATTCTCCAATATCAGGATATTCCCAACCATGCTTTGCAGGATATGAAGGATAACGTAGCTCAGTACATGGACCTAATCCAACTTCGATCTCAAATATAAGTCCATCTTCAAAGAACTCATTAAACTCTACCCTGAAGCTTCTCATGTAGTCAAAGTAAACCTGCACTTAATTCATCAACAAGATTAGAACCATAAAATTAAGATTGTATATTTAAAGATCTTGTTAAGCTGGTGAACACAATGGCATATTTTTCTTAGAGGTTTGAAGTTGGCAACATGCTTTCGACTTGTAATCAGTATGAGTGTAACATAAATGTCCTTTTAGCTATTATTAGCAAGCCAGAATTTTTGTAGAAAATGCAAGTCACAACAAGACAACTTGCATTTTTGACAATAAACATGGCATACATCAAATCATATAGGTGCAGTATAGTTTAGTAAATATATTCCATGGCATACCTCAAGAGCAGTTCGACCACTTAAAACTCGTTCCTTATCTATACCCCAAGTAAGGCATTCAGTATTGCGCCTTCCCTGCCGATCTGTGAAATATATGTCAGGATTGGTGTGACCAATCTCTGAAACCCAACGAGGGAGTGGAATATGCACATCATCACCAATATTGCCTCCACATTCATGAAACGACATAACAACCTGAACTACCATGGGTGTGGCAACACAACAATGACAGAAAATTGTAAGTTATGCCTAAAGAAACACATTACATTTAGGTTGATGAAAATCCTGATGTCATTCATCTAAAACTTAGAATTCTAGCAAGCAACATCATTTGATTTTTATGTTACAAGTTCGGAGTATGGGATCCATATGGGTGCAGTACAACATATCCATACTTTGAACTTTGCAGAGACAAGCAGAATTACTCCATCCCTAGCAAAACAGTTCAGCTTTGCAGTTAAAAGAGCAAAAAAAAAAAAAAAGCTATTGTAAGGAGACAAATTATAGTGTTTTTCAGACAGAGGATGCTATAAACAGGTCTGAAAAATGCTAAGCTAACAATTCGTCAATTATCACCACACCATTGCAAGCAGACCAGCACCAAGTTCTTTTTTCTCAAAGCCAGATTCCAAGACAATGAAACATAAATTGTAACAGTTGCAAATGGATGAACAAATGGGTACAAGAAACAGAAGTATAGCTCACCTGCAGTTTAAGCTCAAGGTCTTTGACAATCTGAAAAAGTCTTTTGTAGCCACTCCAATGATATACCTGGGGAGCATGATTTTCCACTATTCCCCACCAGCAATCAACCATAACCCCATCCACATTGGCCGCCTTCAAGATCCTTAGATCGTTCACAAGACCTTCAAGACAAACCAATTGGCAGTTCATGTTGATTACCCTAAGTTGAAAATCCCCCACAAAAATCATTAGTCACGAGCCGCAAATAATAAACACTGAAAGCACCACAAAAGGACAATCAACTAAAAGTGACGCAAATAGTCCGAAGTTTGGAAAACACAATCAGATGGATTCTGTACTTATCAATTTCTGTCTTGTCAGTTTCATAAAACAAAATTTACGACAAAACATGGAAACTAAAAACAAATAAAGTAACAAAAGGAGTAAAAACTCACCGGTAACATCACGTAAACAGGAACGTAAGGAGTACCAGAGAAATCTCGTTCTTGAAACTCTGAAGGCGCAACCTACAAGAAACAACTGTAATCAATAAACTATGTCAAATTATCCACAAATTCACTCATTTATTCAACGGTAGAAGATCCTGGAAGCTTCAGAACAATAAAGAAGAAAAGTACAACAACCTCATTGGAATCACCAACAAGAGCATGATCTTCACTGCTTACTTTTTTGCCTCTAATAACCGACAAATTCCGATAGCGTGGACCAGTCGACGGGAAGCCACGATTAAAGTGGCAAAATTTTCGATCCAAACGACAAGCTAATCTGGTGCGAGGCCATGATAGAGCCACGCTCGCATTCGCATGAGTCGCCACAATGCGAGGCCTCACGTCGGGCAGTAGTTCAGTGGACGAAACCGCCACTTCCTGGAGTATCTCAACGGTTGAGTGTGAGAGACTAAAACTAAGGAGGGAACAATGGACATTAAAAAAAATCAACTTATCTGGGTGAAACGCTCAGGCAGAAAAGCTGCTTGGGTTGAATCAGCTAATAAATAAACAATTTAGATAACTTTTTTATTGGGTCAATCAGTTAATTTGAGTCAATCAGCTGATTTTTGGCTAATCAGTGAACAACCAAACAAGTTCTTTGAAATGTTACGGTCTATTTTGTACATTTGTGAAAACATTAGAGGCTAAATAACCCTTTTGGCCTATATAATAGCCAACTACAAGTTCTAAAAAAAAACATTAACATTCCTAGTATAGTATATGATGCTTGGTCCAGGTGGGTTTCGAAGCCCACAGGAGAGTAGCCCCCGTATTTGGAGCTGCCCAAATCTCTGAGCCGTGGCCCATTAGGTATTGTCCGCTTTGGGCAGCTCAAGTGGTGAAAAGCGTGGTCTATGAGACCAACAAAATTTTTTGTTCAGGGGTTCGAGTCGCAACCTCACCCTGGCAGACCAAAGCAGATAATACCTAATGAGCCACGGCTCAAAAATTTGAGCAGTTCCAAATGCAGGGGCTACTCCCTAGTGGACTTCGAAACCCACCCAAACCAATGCTAAACATTGAAATAACTACTAACCTGTCTAATCTCATTTCTAGTAATTGCATACCAAAAATATGTTTTAATTTAAATCTAAAACCTTGATAAGAGTATATTTGTAGTCTAGTCTAGTCGAAGAAAATAAAGCTGCAATAAGAAAATTTGATACAGGACCAAGGACTGCTAGAAGCCTAGAACCAGCCACTCGCAGAATCCTTAGAAAACCCCTTAATTATGAATCCCTAAAAGTCTCTGCAAATAGCTCCCCTCACCCACAGCCCAATAAAGAGAGCAGCAGAACAAGATCACAGAATCTCAAAATTATATAGTTATCAACTTGTATACAAGTTTTAACAGTGAAAACTCTTAAAGTGGTAACACGGCCAAACTACTAGTCTCGTAAGAGAACCGCTTTTTATTAGTGTGGAACGTAATGCCACGGCTTTCCAACGACCAAACCCAGAGCATAACGCGCTTCTTTTCTACTTTTCCCTTCGATTTACATTCAGATGTTGTTCAAAATAGTAAAAGGAATTTATCCATAGTTGACATGAACGAGCCTTTTTGTTATCCCAAAACCAAGTTTTACATGCCAAAAAACCAGTTTCATTACATCTTAACAGTCCCCCTAACTATGCAAGTATACTCGGAACTGGTCAGAGAATTTTACATCCTTAGAATTCTTGGGATACAGAACCAATCTCACCCTTCCCTTTCCCAGCTTTCTTAGGCAACAAGGTTTGATGAATGTTTGGCAAGACCCCACCATTCGCGATGGTAACCGTCCCCAAGAGCTTGCTCAACTCCTCGTCGTTTCTTACCGCCAGTTGAATGTGTCTGGGCACAATCCTATTCTTCTTGTTATCTCTCGCAGCATTTCCAGCAAGCTCAAGTACCTTAACAAAAACAAAAACACCATTTGTAAGCTACAGTGATCTCCAATGTTAAGAAAGAAATTGATATTTGAAAATTAGTTCATCAATTAATCAACTGACCTCCGCAGCGAGGTACTCAAGGACGGCGGAGAGGTAAACCGGGGACCCGGATCCAACACGCTGAGCATATCTGCCTTTCTTGAGAAACCTGGCGACCCGACCAACGGGGAACTGGAGACCCGCCTTGTGGGATTTGGAGACCGCTTTGTTCTTAGTTTTGCCTCTTCCTGCGACGGTACTCATGGTGACGATTTGCTAAAATCTTACGGAGAACAACTACTTAGCTATTGATATTTGAGATAGCTCACCGCCGTTTCGCTTTGATTTTGTTTATGTAGGCAATTGGAGGGGTGTTCTGATTGGTTGGTTAGGAGTTGTTGCGGATTGCCAGCGTGGCACTAAAAATATTTAAAATTTTGGCGGGAGTCGGAGTGGCTCTATCTATCGCACGGATTGCTAACGTGGCAAGGCATTTAGTATTATTAAATTTTATTTAAATTAATTAATGTAATTAATTGTATTAACTAGTAATTAACTTAGGTAAAAAAATCTAAATCCCTAACTAGTAATTAACTTGACAAGATATTTCTCTATACTAGTTCAGTCTTCCGGGGCACAAATAGCCATTGATGCTTTACCCTACACGTTCACCATCGATGTGACAGTGACAGTGACAGTGAAGGGCGACGGTGAAGATAAAAGGATGGAAATTTATGGATTTTAGATTTGGGATTTTTACTTAAGTTGATTAATATGATTAACAATGTTAATTAATTAAGTTAAATTAGATATAACTCTAATTTTAATAATTAATTAAAAAATGAAGTTTTATATTGTCAATTAAGTATTAGCTGAAAACAAAAGAGAGGAAAAAATAGAGAGAGAGAGTTAGCTAAAGAATAAGAGGGTATAATAGTTATTTATTATTATTATATATACATTACATTTCATTTCATACAACATTCAAAAAATATTTTACTATATTATATTACGAACGCTTTCATCCTTTTCAAATAACAATTTTTTAATATTACTTTCATCTACATTGCTTTCTATTATAAATTATTTCATTTCATTAAAAACTTTACATGCAGCTAAACATATCCTAAGGTTCGATTTGGATAATTTTAGAACGACAGGATTTGATATGAATTATGTGAAACGTTAAGAATTCTATACTTCTCATTAATAATCACCCACTAAACACATAGTCTTAAAGTTCTTTCAGAACTCAGTGGGTTGGCGTAGGTGGCGCATACCTTTGTCGCTTAACCAAAAGGTTCCGAGTTCGATCCCTACCCTTGGGAATGCAGCAAACTCCTAGGCCAGCGGCAACCCCCGCAAGGGATATATCAATACCGCGAAGGGGGATTAGTCACCGACTTCAGCCTAATGGACACCTCCTGAGAGACCCCAAAAAAAAAAGTTCTTTCATAATAATGAAATATTGTATCAAGCAGCCCAGTTACACCAGGGCCTCAACTAGTAAACCTAGAGGGGGAAGTATACCAAAATGTACCGTAAGCTATAGTATTGCAATGCCGATGAGTGAGAAGTATTTTAAGTTTATTTGATCGTTTTGTGAGTAATTTATCCAAAATGATTGCAAATACAATTTTCACACATCATTTAACAAATAATAAAAAGATAGATTAACTGTTGTATGAGATAATAAAACTTAAATTTGATGTGTATGGTTCTCTTATCACATTAATATGTTTGACCATCTTGTCATGTTAATGTGGTAGAGTAATATTACAAAAATATATATATATATTTTCAACTTTATTTATATAATCTGATTGTATGGTTCCCATCATTATCTTTATAAAGATTTTGCTTTTATTAAAGTAAGCAACATCTGTGCAATGGCATAAAAATACTACAAATATCGTATTGAACTTAGTGTCGTATTTAGTTCTAGTACATTGTCATAGTGGTATCGAATAATATTGAATATCGTATAATTTTAAAAATTATAAAATGGTCTTTAAATTTTATAAAATATAAAATAATCCTTCAATGTATTGTACTATATAATTTTTAACTTTATTTAAATCTCTCTAAAAAAATCAAAATAATATATATTTGATATAACAACTATCTCCTTATTCTTATTAATATTATTTTTCACATATTTCTCATATAAATGATAATCACGATTAAAATAAGGAAAAATCATTAATTATTGTACAAATATATAACTAAGGATAACACAAGGCACTTAAAATGTTACAACTGATTTCATTAAAAGTGAAAACAACATATGGTAAAAATAACATAAGTCCATGAGCTTAACAATAATAGTTTGCAACAAGAAAAACAATAAAGCAGAGGTGAAATTTGAAACAAAAACAATTATAGTTAAAAGTTTTATATTTATATTACATATACATCAAATACAAGTAAAATAAAAATAAAAAACTTTAAATTTCATTCAATGACATATTTGTCCAAATCACATTAGTCTCAATTTTCATTTAGTACAAGGTCCTAGTTATTAAGAGGAGTCTTATTATCATTATTATTCAAACTTATTGCACCAAATGACATATCGATACTTTCATTAAAGTCACTCTCATAAATAAAACTTGGTTCCTTATAAACTTAACTGCTAAAAGATTGATACGATCTAGGTGAATTAGATCTCTAGAATTACTTATTTTGATAATAATATTAGTAAACAAATAAAATAAAATTATTAAGAAATTATGAGAAATTACATTCAACTTAATAATGATAATAAAACACTTTTCTCAAAACTTCAATTCATATAGCAAGTACCAAATTATTTAATTTTTTGTGTTTTAATCTACTTCTTTTTTTGGAATGTGTAAATTAATATGCCCTGATTTAATTTTGAAAAAAATGTCTAATTTCTTTCACACCCAGTTACACTCATACGTTGACTAAGAATTCGAATTGCAAATCTTTATGATTCTATAACAACACTTTCAATTTGATTCCACAAGCAAACAAGGGTAATCTTTTAAATAAAATAAAGTAATAATTAATTTTTAAAAGGTAACAAAAGTGAAAATATATACATAGAACAAGTTTATCTATTTGACATATTATAATGGGCATTTCAAAATCACTGTGCATATCTTTGTAACCTTCATTTGTGAGTTAAGGAGATCTTATATTATCTTACGTGAAACAATTATTGTGATAGTTAATATCATTTCCTTTTTTGTTGTTGTAAAACCTAGTCCAAAATGGACACTTAGGATTCAGAAATACCTTGGCAGCAAACAACAAAGAATAAAGTTAGATATTCTTATCTTTCATTAATGACCGCAAGATAATGCTCACAAAATTAGGTAGCAAATTGACATTGAAATCAAAATTCATAGTCTTCAAACATAATCCTAGAAACCTTCATTCTAATATCAAAATACTGGAATGCAAGTCACTTATTACTTGTAGATATTTTTTTTAGATCCTTCTTCATTTGAAAAAAATACTAATGATAAGAAATTAGTTACAACTCTTGTAATGACAGGATATTACAAAATTTTACCATTATTGAAATCCTTTCTCATCATATTCAAAATTCATGTATTAATACATATGAACTTAGTTAGTTTTCTTGCTTTCTCCTTAGTTTCATTAATAGTATGAAACTATTTATTATATCATGTATTTCTAACATCATGTCAATGCAATATGCAGTATAAAGATTCCAGTAGAAAGAATACTACTTGTTTTGCAACGTTTTTTTAGCTGTTTTATAAGCAGTATCATTGTTAGTGAAGAACCGACAATGATTTTTGACTCAGCGTTATTAATAACTTCATTAAATATCTCTATCAAAGTATCATATTCCTTACAAAGCTATATACATCAATAGACTTTAAAAACATCGTCCCCATATAGAATAAACTAAAATAATAGTAATGTACTCGTGTCTTTTGTTTGTCCAACTATCATACATGATTAAACACGTATAAGTTACTCAAGTCATTCTTTTTTCACTCAAGTGACTTTTTATTTCATAAACAGAGTTACTTAGAATATTATCTCTATAGTCATAAATTAAAAGAGCTTTTTATCCTAGTCAATAAAGGTAATAACATCTTTTATATACTGGTAATAATAAGACTGAGCAACATTAAATGACATACTTACATCATACCTCCATCTAGTTGTTGTTATATCTACATTAAGAGTTGCTTATTTAGATTGTAATACATTAGAACTTGAAAGTTGACCTTTAAGAGTTGTTCATGAAGACAAAAATTTAAGACACTTGTCTTTTTCTCTTCTTCGCATCAATTGCAACAATCCTTTCTTATTGGGTAGAAAGACTACTTTCAACATTACCACTATCATCCTGACTATTGCAAAAAGTGCTTCTACTACCAATTTTGTGGCTTAGTCTTTGCCTACTCTTATTTTGATACTCTTCAAGTAAAGTATTCGTCTATTATTTAATGTCATAGTTAACTTCTTACAAAACTCCATATCACCTTTGATCTCAATTAAACGTTTATTTAATATGTAGATTCTCTCACCTTTCAAATGTTTATTACAATACAAACAAATATTATAGTTCTTTATAACAAGAATCAATCTAATGTAAGTCCAAATTGGATTAACGAATCTTCCCGAAAAAGTTGAATCATCAGAAGTTCTTAAATTTTCCTTCATTTATCTAGAAAACTAAATAAAGACATATGCCAATATTAAATTGCTAATTTCATATGAAAAATAAAGTTTTTGCATATGAAAGACATAAAACATTAGTTTGAACTATAAAATAGAGAAATCTCTGTGTGTATATGTATATATATAAATATCAATTCTCTATATGTAATGTACATAAAGTGCCAATTCTACATAAAGTGTCAATTCTACTTATTATATTTTATTTATTTTGCATCTATTTGATTTTTGTTGATTCTACTTAATCTGAAATAGTTGAAAGTTAAGTGAAATAGTGGAAAATTAACCCTTATTTATACAACTATAATTGCTGAATTTTTGATTATTTTCAATATGAATCCCGGCATCTACTAAAAAAAGAAAATCAATGAAATTAAAAAAAGAATAATAGTTTGACCATATGGTAATATAATACAAGAAAACAGAGATATCTTTTTTAGTCTATATATATATATATAGATATATATCTATATATATATAATGTTGATATTTAATAGATCAATAAATTGGTTACACTCATTGAAACTTTTAATGAGTTCAGGATGTCCACATGTAATGTCATTACTTGGCTATAAAAATTCAAAAAGTTGTTCTAAGAAGATTGACTATATATAGATACTTAAAAATAAAATTTATAAAACTAATGTATTGAAAACATTATTACCATTCATAACATGTTATGAGTTACGACTCTGACATGTCCAAATAAATTCTTTACTAATGTAGAGGAAACAATTTAAATGTGGACATGTTAAAAATCCAAATGAATAATATAAAGGAAACTAAAAAATATATCTTTATGTACATAAAAGGATGCAACAATTTCTCGTATCCTACATTTTTTTCCCTTTGGCAAACAGACAATTGCACATTACAAAAAAATGACTTTAATTGAAAAAATTAAAAAGAAAAAAAATTGGTGTAATCTCATAATTACTAAAACGACATATGTTAAAACTTGAAAGTTGATAGACTAGACTACTTGCAAGCAAATCATCTAAGTATTACAATTTATTATAGAACGATAAAAGTCATTCTAAAATCTCAATAAGCAATTTATTCCATAATAGAAATCATTCTCAAATCTCAATCAACAATTCATTCCAAAATAATAAAAATTATTGTCTCAAAGTCAAAACGTCTAACACTCAACCAAACAACAATTTTCTTTCTC
This sequence comes from Erythroxylum mucronatum, assembly GCA_027563825.1. Classification (NCBI taxonomy): domain Eukaryota; kingdom Viridiplantae; phylum Streptophyta; class Magnoliopsida; order Malpighiales; family Erythroxylaceae; genus Erythroxylum; species Erythroxylum mucronatum. The sequence goes on from JAOSBP010000009.1 coordinate 15,381,637, forward strand.
TAATATCATCATTTTAAAGATGAAAATTAAAAGTCAAGCCACAAGTCTACAACGCAAGAGCTGCACGAGGTAGTATTGGATGACTGAAAATTGATAGAACAGAGTGGGAACAGATTACCTTATACAGATAATATGTTCCCAAGAATGAAGAGTGCTAGCAAACCTAGCGAGTGGCAATCTGGTTACTTGCGATATGAGTAGCAATAAAATGACTGGCACAAATCGAAGGTAAATAAAAAAGTATGAAACAAAAATATTTCATTTTAGTGGTTTGAAATTCATAAATTTTAAAGAAATTATATCATTTATAAAAGCCTCCCAAATTTTATTTACAAGTTGGGGTTTTAATGTAAAACAAAAAAGGGAAAACATTATTTAAGAAAACTTTCATATTCTTCAGATCTAATAGGGACAATTTGATAGAAGACACATTCTGAACATGAGACCTCAAATTGTTGTGTTAAATTACGGAAACAATGTAATATTTAATTCTTAATTTTCTATGACATATTGGATATTGTCAGTCACCGACCTTTGGCCTTGATTATCAATAACCATCCTCCTGTTTCTCTAATCACCAATTCCATACATGTGCATTCTGACTTGATCCCATTATATATCCATCAGTTCCATTCACATTAATCTTTTTTAACATTATATTATAAATCATCCTTGAACAAGAACATAGTGGTAGCGTGATGAATGTACTTTAATCTATGTTTAACTAGCACATGGTCCCCTATTTGTTTGATACTTGTGGATGTTATTAAATTTTTGCAGGTTATTGACAAAGAATATTATATATCCCCATTGACTTTAATTATATCATTTTTACTTTTATTACCTACTCCAATTAAATATATGCGATTGCAACCTTCTTGTAACCCAACACTCAACTCAACTTCTACGAGATTGCTAGCCATCATTCTTTCCTAATTGGATTAGTGGCTTGAAATCTTGACCATTAAGATGGTTGAGTGGTTTGATCAAACTAATTTCTCAATGAACATTATTAAGGCATGGTTTTATGTTATAAGACCACAAAAAATAAACTTCATTTTTTGGATTTGTTTGATTTTATTTTTAAATTTAATAAAAAATTGTAGTGAATTTTTGGTTTCTGATTTCTTCATGACATAATTTTATTATAATTATAATTATTTGTATTTTATTATTAATTAAATATATAGTGTTTAACTCTTTAATATTAACTATTAATAATAAAATAATTATAAAATAAAATATTATCTAATATTATTTAATAATATTTTTAAAAACAAAGTATCTTGAAATATGTAAATTTTTAGATATTAAACTTTTAGTCCTTAACAATAACATTGATTTAATAATTAAAATACATATTAATAAATAAATATTAGCTTATAAATAAAATATTGCAAATTTATTTATAATAAAACGTAATTAATTTTATTATATTTATCAACATATATTGTAAAAATTAAAATAAAATAGTTACTTAATCAATTTATAAAGTTAATTTATTTTATTTAGTATTTAAACGATTATTAAAATAATTATAATTATAATTATAAGGTCATATGTTCAAGTTACTATTTGTGACCATAAGGTCGCAGGTTCAATACAAAGGGAAAGGTGCGTACATTATAACCTTTCTCATACTCCCGTAATGTTGGACCCCAAAATTTTTTCTAAATTATTTATTATTTGTTTAATTATTTATTTATGATTTATTTATTTATGTTATTTTCATTTTTATTTTCTTAGAATTGAGTTATTAACTTAGTGGGCATGAGTAGAAATTAGAATTTTGGATAGAAAGATTAGAATTAAATTAGAGTATAGTATGGTGATTAATGGATTAAAGGAGTTAGTAGATCAAATGAAAGAAGGGTAAAATTGGAAGGACAACCACAGAAGAGGGGTATTTTTGGAAGAAAAGGATAAAATGTGTCTTGAATAAGAAAGAAGAGAAGAAGAAATCGTGAGAAGAAAAGAAGAGAGGAGAAAAACATTGAGAAGAAAGAAAAAAGAGAAGAGAGTCGTGAGAGAAGCTAGGGAAGAAGAAAGAAAATGGGGAAAGAGAAAGAATCAAGCTTGTCTAAGGTAAGGTCATCTTTCTTTCTTGCTTAGATAGAGAAAGAAGTAGAGAATGGGTTGTGTTGAAAGAAGATGAAACCCATTTTGATTTTCGTGGGTTTTGGAATTAGGGTTTGGTTTTACTAGCTTAGATGAACTATGGGTGTTGGACCCTGAACTTTTTCTTGAAGATTTGATTTATTAAATGAAATTAAATAAGAAATTAGTGGTATTTAATGTTTTATTTGGATAATGTTAATTGGAGCAAAAATGACTATTCATGTGATCCTTCTTAGTAAGTTGACTTTTTAGAGACATTGATGTATTAGGGCCAAAATGCCCTCTAAAGCTTTGTAATAACTTATGTTTTGATAGTAATGAAAGTCATTTGGGATTAATTGT
>JAOSBP010000009.1:15412721-15425886 GCA_027563825.1 Erythroxylum mucronatum
TGATAAATTGAGAAATTTTTTGAAAAAGAATTATTTGATAAATTTTCTACTGTGAAATCTTTTATAAAATGGCAAAATTTTTGCAAAATGTTTTTGCTTATTTTTCGATTTATAAATATGTTATCCACGAGCTATAAGCTCACCCCCTTTCATCCCCATCTCCAGGTTTCGAGTAGGAGATCGGATGAAAGAAAGTCAAGACTTTTGTTCGATTTCGCATGTCTTGTATTTTTGGGTAATTTGGATTTTGATATTGGTATTGTATATGGCTTGGAATGCCATTAGTGATTTATAAGCATTTAGATTGTATTTCTTTTAGAGTTTGTAAATAAATTATGGATTTGTATATGGAATAGGAAGTGAATTATAGATTCGCAATTAAATTGTATATGAATGTGATTGAATGTGTATGGGTTCCGGACAGGAGGTCCGATGATACTAGTGTTTGAGAATTATTGAAGTGCCTATTAAGTTATTGTGTATTAAAATGAAAAGAATAATAAGATGTTGATTAAATTGATGAGTTATGGGTTATGTTTTGAAGATGAGGAATAAAATGAATTGAGGTTATTGAATTGATGAATTTCCAAAGGGGAAATTGAGTTGCATTGAATTTGTATGAGATTGAATAAAGATGAATAGAAAGAATGAAAAAAATAAGAATGAAGAAAAAAATTTATACTGATTTGGATTGGTTAGACCGAGTGTCTTTAGGGTTTCCAACGCGATGCTTTTCTTTCGTTTGCATTATCGGATGTCGGACTTTGTCTTAAGTTTGTGATTCGTTCTTTCAATTCGATTTGTTATTCGTTTTGCTTTTGGGACTTCGTTTCCGATTTGTGTTTCGCTTTGGTTTGGGCCCACTTTCAGGTTTAGGATCCATTCGTTTTAGTTTATTATTCGTTTTGCTTTGGGCCCTCCGTTTTCGCTTTGGGCTTCCGCTCGCTTTGTTTTTCGATTTTTGTTTTCTGCTCCATTTTCCTCTTTTGTTTCCATTTTTTGCTTTCCGTTTTTTTTCGATTGGGGTCCGGTTCCGAGATCGGGTCCCAACAATATTGGAGTGTTATGTTTTGATGGATGAATCTTCATGATATGTTTTATGTGATGACATTTGAATTATGAAAATTTGAGCTTGAATTGTGGATGATAGAATAGCTAGATTAAATGGGATATATATATATATATATATATATGTGTGTGTGTGTGTGTGTGTGTGTGTGTGTGTGTATGTGTGCTTGAATTGTATGGCTCGTTGCCAATGACTATAAATATATAAGCCACTGAGCTTCGCAACTCACTCCATTACCTTCCACTCTACAGGTGAGAAAAAGCAGATCAGCATTGATCTTTGTATAGTTTGACAAACACCAAGAATATAGACTTTTTTAATTAAGTTTGTTCATAAACTTTTGGTATTTAGAATCATATTAAGCATTAACATTCAATTGTATCATGTGTACTTTGTATTTTGTAATAAACCAATAGTGTGGCTTTTGATATGTAAATAAAGTTTTTCAAATTCTTTTGCTTTAGGAATGAAATGATAAATTGAAGTAGTTTCGGTTGTGTATGATCATAATTGACTTCTTTGTTAAAATGGTTGAGTTGAAGAAATGTGTTTGCTCAGGACTTATGGCTCCAAATGTTGGATTCCATAAGCGGGGTCCAACATCTAAGAACTGATTAAAGTCCAAAGGTAACAGAAACGTGAAGATATGTCACTCTTGTGAAAAGCCATGACACATTAAGAGGTTCTGTTATAAGTGAAAGAGAGATATAAAAAAAAGCAAGATCATCAGGATGATAGAGATGATAAAAATACAACTTCAATAACTTCAAGCATGGATGTTAAGGTGTCCTTACTTGGTGCAATAAGTGAATGCTTCTATGTTAGTAATTCAGGTTTTGAGTTGCTAATTGACATAAGATCTTCTTATCATTTTGTTCCAAAGGCAAAGTACTTCTCAAACTATAATAGCCGAGACTTTAGGAGTATAAAAATGGGAAATCAAAGTTCTGCCAAAATTATTAGTATGGGTGACATCCGAGTTCAGACAAACATCGAATGCTTACTAACTTTGCGAGATATATGACATATCCTTGATATAAGGCTGAATTTATTATCAGCTAATATATTAGATCAAGAAGGATTTCAATACACTTTTGAGGATAGGAAGTGAAAACTGTCCAAATGCATAATGACTGTTTCTTGAGGAGAGTTATGTTAACTCATTGTATAAGACACACTTAAAGGTGTGCAGTGGTGGAGAAGTATACAAAGCAAAAAAGGAAACTTCTCCAAATCTGTGGCATTACCGATTGGGACACATAAGTAGGAAGGGATTAAAGTTGGTGGCTGGTAAATCTCTTATCATAATTAAGAACACAATACCGGTTAATCCTTGTGATCATTGTTTGGCTGGAAAACAACATCGTATCTCTTTCAAAAGAAGATTTACTAAGAATTGAGAGACATTGGAGTTAGTACATTCAAATGTCTATGGCCCTATTTGTTGGATCTCGTTTTCGGAATCCAACTCTTCAGAAAAACATAACACCTATAACCTTGCTCTGATACCATAGGTGTTGGGACCCCGCCCTTGTGAGTCACATGCCGACATCTTATGTGACATCTAGGCGCGCATCTCAAAAGGTTGGTGTGCCCACACCAAGCCAGACCACAAAAACGAACTCATCCCACTTACTTCTGAACAGACTTTGGTATAGCTCATAAAGGAATTTCAATAATACTTCTTCACAACACTTGTTCCTCATAGCCTTACGTTTGTAACGACTCCAAAAACACTCAATTTGGGTCAGAAATAAGGAAATATTGGCCAAAACACTTTCGGGCTAAAATTAAACCGAGACTGAACACTTCACTCGACTTCAATCCAGAAATTGAAAGACTTAGAGCCTAAATTGAAATTTTATTCCTTCAGATAAGTTGTAGCTAAAGGTCTCTAGTTTATTTAACAAGAAGAAATAACTCAAATGGAGTTCTATAGCTCAAGATATCGCCAATATACCGAAGCATGTTCAGAAAAATAGTCAACTCATGCTCCTTTAACCCATCCACTCACTTTGATTCAACCAATTTTTTTCAAATTAATCTCAAAAATCATAAATTTTCATGGAGAGATAGAGGAATGTCTTAGGAATCTAACACTTCAAAAATCAGGTCAATCGGAGGTCAGACGAAAAAGTTATAAGCAAAAGAGTAGAAAGAGGTCGGATCAGGGAGACATAATGCAAAAATTACATGTATTAGTCGACTAGTCGACTAAGTCGACTACAATGACTGACCTAGAAAACTCTGTTCTTTTTCTTCCGACAATCCAACTTCCACAACTCATAACTTCTGTTCCAGAACTCCAAAATTTGCAAATTTGGTATCAATGGAAAGATAAAAGAAAGCTCTACAACTTCCAAAAAGAACTTAAAAACCAAAACGGTCTCTAAGGGAGTCAAAAACTACCTCAAAATATCTGTCAAATAAACATCATCCCAAAAATAACAGAACTTCTAAAAGTCATAATTCTCTACTCCATTGTCCAAAAATGTCATACTTTATATCAATAGAAAGATAAAAACATAACCTACAACTTTTATGAAGACCCTAAGAAAAAATTCTACGTCCATGAGGGTCAAAAACCCAAGAAAAACTTATGTCCCGAAATTTCCTATTTTGACAGCACCTGCACTCAACTTCAACAACTCATATCTTCCAACTACTACATCCAAAATTTGCACATTATACATCATTGGAAAGCTATGAAACTCCTCTATAACTCTCAAGAAGGATACTTAATCCCATTCAATCCACAACAGTCCAGAATTTGCCTCAAAGCACAGCATACACAAACCTACTCTATGAACACTTACAAAAACAATGTAAAGGGACTTTTAGAACATTCATTGGCAAAACACAATAAACATGAATATCCTTCATTAATATTAAAATATGAGTTCTTAAAAAGCTTTAGTGGACATTTCAGCCCCAATACATCAAGGTCTCAAAAATTCAAAATACAAAGAAGCTACATGAACATGATTTTTGTTCCAAAAATGCAATTATAGCCTTGTTTACAAAAGATAGCTTCAAAATTAAAAACAAGCGGCCGTGATGCCTCGACCTCGGTTCGGACACTCATTTTCTTGCTCAATGCCTGTGGATGGGGAGGAAAACGGGAGATGTGAGCTCGATGGCTCGTGAGTAACACACTTATAATCAAGAGCACAAGCAAAAATCCTTGAAACATTTATTTTCAAAGCAAACTTTATATTGACAAAAATCACGCTACATATGTTTTCCAAAACTTACAATTAATAAAGTAATTCACAAAACCAACATAACAAATACATCAAATTCAAACAAATACAAATCACAAACACATAAATACATCGGAAATGGTTCGGGTGGATCCAAACAGAACGTACTACACATTTCCGCGTAGCGATCATTTGTAGCCGTGAACTTATGGGAGTCTGTGAGGAGCTCCATGCTAATAGCGGGCAGGCGGGAAAAGCCTAAGACAAGTGTATTTGACTCACTTAAGGGACCACCACAAACCCATATAAGCATACATTTCACATATTTCACATATATTGGCCAAAATGACACTTTTCCGAAACGAAATCTTATAACATTGCATTCTTTCTAAAATCACATTCTTTTACAATCATCGAAACAATCTAAAAACATTCTCACAATTCATTCCCAAGCAAAAGACATATGGTATAATTCCAAACCATCCTAGAGAGTAATAAAAACAAAATTTTAAAGTTGTTGGAAAGCAATAAATTTTATTTATTGAAAGTAACTTTACTAGCTCATTTTCTCAACTATAAATATGTCACCCACCTTAAAATCCTTTGCTTTAGGCTTGTTCAAGAAGCCTTTCCTCTAGCTCCTCTTGCCTCCTTTGAATTTCTTCAAAATCGCAAAACCCTAAATCAAAAGGGATCTAAAAAAAATTGGAGAACCTAAGGAAATAAAGCATGAAATTCATCCTAGAACCATCTTTCCCATACTTTTCCTAAGCTATTTGAACCAAAAACCCTTTAAAAATCCAAAAGATTTAAAAAAACTCACCTTGAATCTTCACGCACGTTTTTGTTCTTTGGCTCTAATGGAAGATTAGATCTTCCCCTTTCCTTTTCCTTTTCGAAAAACTCTTGAAATCCAACTTGAAAATCAAAAGAAGATGAAATCTAGCTTTTTCCTTTCTTTCTTCTTTCTTCCTCTCTTCACCGAAACTCCACTCTTCTTTTTCTTCAAAAATTTTGTTAACTCTCTTCTTCTAACACAAGCCAAGCCTTCTTTCTTTTAATGAAACAAAAATGACCCATTTGCCCCTCCTTATAAGCCTGAAACCATTTAACCATAATTAAACTTCCAACGATGCCCTCACACATTCTTATTCCTTCAATTTAACTAACAACATACTATACTCTTAATTAAATCTTAATTTCTCCATTAAATACTTCTAATTTCCATCAATCTAAGAAATAAATCCTCCAATCATTTGACATGCTAATTGAACTCTAACCATAAGCAATTAATAAAATCAAACCTCAACAATAAATTTGAAAACATGCTTATTCAATAAAAAAAGAATTTCAGGGGCCAACACTATTGAGGAGGAGTCATTAGGAGGTAACAAACATTTTATTACGTTTATTATTGATGCTTCTAGGTAAACTTGGGTATATATGTTAAACTCTTAGAGTTAAGTATTTGAAACCTTTTAGAAGTTTCATGTCGTGGTAGAAAGAAGGCTAAGAGGAAGCTGAAGTGGCTATGAACAGATAATAAAGATGAGTATACTTCTAAAGGTGTTTGAAGCTTACAACACCTCATATAACATTAGATATGAAAAGATATAACCAAGGATTTTACATCATAATAGTGTTGCTAAAAGGGTGAATATAACGATTGTAAAGAAGGTTCATTGCATACTCAAAATGTCTATATTTCTAAAGACATTTTGGGGTGAAGCAATCTGAACTGCAGTTTACTTGATTAATTGAGCTCCCCTAGTTTCATTAGATTTTGAGATTCCTAAGAGAGCATGGACTAAAAAAAGATCCACATATTATCATCTGAGAGTTTTTGGCTGCAAGGTATTTAGATATTTACCTAAGTATCAAAGAAAGAAGCTTAAATCAAAGGTGACCTTGCATCTTTATTAGATATGATGGTGATCAGTTTGACTTTAAAATCTATGACCCAGATAAGAAAAAGATGGTTAGGAGCAAGGATGTGGAATTCTAGGAGCACGAGAGGGGTTGATTTTCCGAGACGAGATAAGTCATCACATAGTAGCTGATATATGTTTAAATGTTAATTCATTTGATATACTACACTTTGTGATTAATGCCTAAGAAATGCTTAGGACACTCACTTTAGCTCATATTTTATCTTAGGTACTTTTTAGAAGTAAATAAGTTAAAGTGACATGAAAGCGTCATTGAAGCCATCTTATCAATTTCCATGTGAGCATGAAGAAGAAAAGGATTAAAAGAAGAAGAGGCAAAAGAGAACATCAAATCAAGAACAAAAGAAGGAGAAGTCTCACAGCCAAACATTGGATTGCATGGGCTTGAGAAATCTCTCACGCCTATGTAACATCTCTCACGGTCGTAAGAGATCTCTCATAGCTGTGAGCGGGCTATGCACGACTGTAGGAGATTTGCATAGTTGTGTAATGACCTTGCACAGTCGAGAATTTTCACACCTGAGAATTAACATGAGAAAGCCAGGTGTCCTGGCTAGGTGTCCCTCGATTTTAAACCTAAATTTTACTACATAAAAAAGGAGAGGATGACCAATGGTGAGAGCATAAAGATGGAGATAGAAGGCTAACTTTCCTAACACAAGTTCGGAGGTGCAATCGAGGCTAGGGATCACATTAACCAAATTATTGTTGTGCATCATTTTCTTTATCTTTTTTTGGGTTGCTTATATTATCTTGTATGGATTGATTGGGTATTGTATGAGAATGATTTTAATGCTCTATTGAATCTTTTTCATGGAAACCCATAGCTAGAAATTGAATGAGATATGTAATAATGGTGTTAAAGGTCGAATGTGGCAACTAATGGTATTAAATCGTTAGAGAATACATAACATAAGTTAAATAATCCGAGTTGTGTGATTATTACTTAGATTGATCTATTTTTCTCACTGGTAATACGGCTGTCTAGATAAACTTAGAGAGCTTGTTTTAGCTTTCCCGATAGTTAGGGGCAATTAATGAGCTTTTCTTGATTAACTATGATTTAAGGAAAAATCGGAACTAATAGAGCTTATTGTTAGTCCATGATCAATAGTCTTAAGAGAGGTGTAAAGATGATAATTCAACGACATCTGCAAAATTGTGCTTGGGCCAAGATTAAACCAAAGAACTAGATTTCAACTCATTCATCAACTTTATCACTTTGTTGTTGTTTAATTTAATTTGTTTTTATAGATTCAATTTTACTTTGTCTTCTAATTTGCTTGAAACCAAAAACCCCCATGTTTTGCTTATACAAATAATTTAGGAAAGTAATTGGAATTAATCTTGGTGGAATCAATCTAGACTTACCGCTAACTATATAGTTTAGTCTAGTTATTTTGGTAGTGTTACGAAACGAGACCAATTTTGACGTCATTGTCGGGGATTAATATCATTTTATTTTTTAAATTTATTTGTTTTATTTTGTTTTTATTTGTGACTTGTTTCTTTCATTATTTTGTTAGTTTTAGTACATGACACGATCTTCTCGCACTGGTGAATTGAAAATTGATTTAGAACTTGAAAGAACGTTGCGCAGAGCGAGAAGACAAGTTGTACAAAGTTTTAAGGATTCATCATCATCTGACAGAAAACTTGACACTTCACTAGGAATTCAAATGTCTTTAGATTTATTTTCTTATTCTTTTAGTGATTTCATTTCTGATACTACTTCTAACATGGTTGAGCAAAACAATAATCGTACTCTTAAATAATTGGCTGCCCCTGATTTTAATCATCAACCATTATGCATTGATTTTCCTACTATTAATGTTGCTTTTGAACTTAAATATGGTTTAATTAATCTTTTGCCTACTTTTTGTGGTATGCCAGGTGAAGATCCTCACAAGCATCTTAAGAAGTTCCACGTAGTATATTCTAGCATGAAGCTTGCCGGGGTGCAAGAAAAGCATATTAAGTTGAGAGCATTCTCATTCTCGTTGGGAGACACTACTAAGGATTGACTATATTACTTGCCTTCCAGATCAATTACCACTTGGAATGAGGTGTAGACTTTTTGTGGAGAAATATTTTCCTGCATCTTGAGCTACAAATATTCAGATGGAGATCTGCGCAATTCGACAACATCATGGGGAAACATTATATGAGTACTAATAACTTTTCAAGAGGTTGCATGATAACTACCATTATCATCAAATTAGTGAGCAACTCTTGATACAATATTTCTATGAGCAAAATCTGCCACAAGAAAGAAATATGGTAGATGTAGCAAGTGGAGAAGCACTGGTGGACAAGACACCTACTAAAGCCAAAAATCTCATTTCTAGCATGGCTGCTAACTCCCAACAACTCAGTATTCGAGAGGATGCCTGACCATTGAAGATTAATAAAGTTAGTACTGCTACATTGGAGCAACAAATAGCTGAGTTGACATCTTTGGTTAGGTAAATAACTGTAAGTGGTGCTCAATAAGTCAAGGTATGTGGAATTTGCACAATGGTAGGACATCCCACTGATATATGTCCAACTTTGCAGGATACATCTACAAAACAAGTGAATGCTTTTGGAAGCTTTCCGGGTCAACCACAATGGAATCCTAGCTACCTCATATGCATAGAACTCAGGATGGAAGAATCCTCCATTCAACACCGATGGGCAGCAAGGACAACAACAAGGTTCCTATTAACAACCATATTAAAGACAAGCTCAACCAACGAGTTCGGGACCTTCACTGAAAGAAATGATGAAAACATTAACTCAGAATACCACTCAGCTCCAAAATAATACCATACAATTCCAACAACAAACAAGAGCTAGCATCTAGAATCTGGAGAATCAACTAAGTTATATAGCTACTGGGTGAGTTGATTGGAGAATTAGAATTCGTGTAAACTTTCTTCTCAAACAATTGTAAACCCGAAAGAGAATGCAAGTGTTATTACCTTGAGAAGTGGTAAGGAAATAGAGGTGCCACATAAGACTCTTGTTATTGGCGATGAGGAAGAAGCTGAGAAAGATCTTGAAGTATCTCCAAAAGAAGCAAAAACGGGAACTCAAGTAAATTCCAAATCTCCTATGATTAAAATTTTTACTAATCCTTTGCCTCCTTATCCTAGCAGGTTTGCTAAATCAAAGAAAGAAGAGCAAGATAGGGAGATCTTGGAGATGTTAGAAAAGTTAGAGTTGAACATACCTCTAATTAATGCCATTAAGCAAATTTCTCAATATGCCAAATTTCTCAAGGAGTTATGCACATCTAAAAGGAAATTAAGGGGAGACAAGAAAGTAAGTGTGGGGGAGAACGTGTTTCACAGTCATTCAAAGAAAGCTTCCCCCAAAATGTAAGGATCTAGGTACGTTTACAACTCTTTGTAAAATTGGTGAAACCCAATTTGAAAAAGCAATGTTAGATCTAAGAGCTTTGATTAATGTTATGCCATATTCCATTTATAATTCAGTGAATTTGGGATCGTTGAAATAAACACGTGTTATAATTCAATTGGCTAATAGATCTAATGGTTATTCGGAAGGGGTTGTAGAGGATGTTTTAGTACAGGCTAACAAATTGGTTTTCCCTGTTGTTTTTATGTGTTGAATATGGAGGGAGAAACTTCATCTAATTCTACACCTATCTTTCTGGGTTGACCATTTTTTAAGACATCAAAGATGAACATCAACGTGGATGCAAAAACATTAACTATTGAGTTTGATAGTGAAATTGTTCACTTTAATATTTTTGAAGCTATGAGGTATCCTAATGATGTTCATTTTGTTTTGTCATTGATGTCATTGATTCTTTGTCTTAAGAAAATTTTTTATACGGAAGGTAAAGATGAGTTAGAAGTCGATCTTTGTATGAGTTTAGCAGAAAACATGTTGCAAAATTCTAACTTACTCATTATAAATGAAATGGAAGAAATTGTGCTAGCACTACAATCACTGCAAACAATACAAAAGAGGTATGTATTTCAAAATATCGAATTGCCAATATCTAATACGAAATCTTTACCTTTGGTTGTGTAGGCACCTACAATTGAATTGAAGCAATTACCAAAGCACTTGAAATACATGTTTTTGGGAGAAGGATAAACACTTTCGGTAATCATATCCAAGAACTTAACCAAAATTCAAGAGGAAAAGCTCATTTGAGTGTTTAAGGACCACATCACAGTTATGGGGTGGACCATAGCCAACGTCAAAGAGACTAGCCCTTCGACATGGATGGAAGTAGTAAAGACAGAGATCTTAAAGTTGCTTGATGATGGTATAATTTATCTAATTTTAGATAGTAAATGGGTGAGACCAATCTAAGTAGTACCGAAAAAAATTGGGATTACAGTGGTGAAGAATGAAAATAATGAGTTTGTGCCTACAAGAATTCAAAATCGATTATGAGTTTCCATCGATTACAGGAAGTTGAAAGCTGCTACACTCAAGGATCACTTTCCACTCCCATTCATCGATCATATGCTTGAACGACTTGCGTGACGATCTCACTACTATTTTCTGGATCAGTATTTGGGATATAATCAAATCACAATAACTTTAAAGGATCAGGAGAAAATAACTTTCACATGCCTATTTGGTACATTTGCCTACAGAAGGACGTCATTTGAACTTTATAATGCCCCAGCCACCTTTCAAAGATGCATGATAAGTATTTTCTCTTAGTTTATTGAACACATTATTGAGGTCTTTATGAATGGTTTTACTATCTATGGGGATTCATTTGATGCATGCTTGGATAATCTGAATTGTGTACTTGAACATTGCATCGAAACTAATCTTGTTCTCAATTTTGAAAAATGTTATTTTATGGTTGAACAAGGAATAGTTTAGGGACATGTAATCTTAGCTAAAGGAATTAAAGTCGATAAAGTTAAGATAGAAATTGTGCAAAACCTACCCTACCCCATAAATGTGCAGGAAGTTTGTTCTTTTCTTGGCCATTTAGGTTTTTATCGTAGTTTTATCAAGGACTTCAGTAAGATTTCAACAAAACTCTGTCATTTGTTACAAAAGGATGTAACATTTGAAGTTGATGAGGGATGCAAGGAAGCATTTGACAAGTTGAAAGAACTTTTGACTTCAGCACCAACCATTCAACCACCTAACTGGAGTCAACCATTTGAGTTTATATACGACTTGAGCAATTTTGTTGTGGGTGTCGTCCTTGATAAAAATGTGGAAAGATAACTCATGCTATTTACTACGCTTCTCGAACACTCAATCCAGCTCAATGCAACTATTCTAACATTGAAAAAAGGCTTTTAGCTTTTGTGTTTGCTTTGGATAAATTTAGACCTTATTTTCTTGGTTCTAAAGTGATTGTGCATTCTGATCATGCAGCATTAAGGTACCTTTTATCGAAGAAAAATGGGAAACCAAGGCTGATTAGATGGATTCTCCTACTTCAATAGCTCGATTTGGAAATCAAAGACAAGAAAGGTGTAGAGAATTCAATCATAGATCACTTGAGTCAAGTGATGAAGGAGGAGGATTCAGTACCATTGCAAGAATTGTTTCCAGATGAGCAATCACTAACACTTCAAAGTAAGGTTCCATGGTATGATAATAATGTGAACTATCTAATGAACCATGAGATACCTAATGATTTGAGTAAGGCTAAACAGAGTAGGATAAAAATTGAGTCGAAATATTATATTTGGGATGATCCTCAATTGTAGAAGTGTTGTTCTAACCAAGCAATTAGGAGATGTATGCTTAAATATGAATATGAATCAATTTTGAAATTTTGTCATTCGTATGCTTGTGGTGGTCATTTTGGGCCTTATAAAACTGCTAGGAAAATTCTTGAATGTGGTTTTTATTGGTCAAATATTTTTTTAGACTCTTATATGTTCTGTAAAGCATGTGAGCAATGCCAAAAAAGGGTAATTTATCCCATAGAGTTCAAATGCCTTTATCTCCAATATATGCATGTGAAATTTTTTATGTATGAGGCGTCGATTTTATGGGACCGTTTCCTTCTTTTGATTTTGTTTACATTTTTTTGGCTATGGATTATGTTTCTAAATGGATAGCATTGGTTAGTGACAGGGGTACTCATTTTTGCAATCGATTGGTAAAAAAACCTTTTAAAGGAGTACCCTATCACTCATAAGGTTTCTATGACTTGTCATCCACAAACAAATGGGCAAGCAGAGGTGTCAAATAGAGAAATCAAGTCCATTCTTGAGAAAATGGTGAGCCCAAATAGTAAAGATTGGAGTCAGAGACTTGATGATGCTCTTTGGGCATATATGATTGCATATAAGACACCGATTGACATGTCTCCATATCGATTGATTACAAAAAATGTGTCATCTTCTAGTAGAAATTGAGTACATACCCTTTTGGGCCATTAAGCAATGCAATATGAAAAAGGATGTGGTGGGAGAATAGAGGA
Source organism: Erythroxylum mucronatum (assembly GCA_027563825.1). NCBI lineage: Eukaryota > Viridiplantae > Streptophyta > Magnoliopsida > Malpighiales > Erythroxylaceae > Erythroxylum > Erythroxylum mucronatum. The sequence continues at coordinate 15,425,373 of JAOSBP010000009.1, forward strand.
AATTGCAACTGCAAGAATTATAAGAGCTTAGACTTGAATCTTATGAGGATGCATAAATTTACAAGGAAAAGACGAAACGAAATCATGATAAGATGATTGTTAGGGAGAATTTTATGATTGGATAAAAAGTTCTTCTCCACCATTCATGACTTAAGTTTTTCCAGGTAAATTGCGTTCCTGTTGGATTGGGCCTTTTGTTGTTACTAATGTGTTTCCATATGGTGTAGTTGAAATTGAAAGCTAACAGACTAATAAGAAATTCAAAGTCAATGGACATCAACTGAAACCCTTCTATGAAGGATTCCAAGTAAAGGATGTGGAAGTGATAGGGTTAGAAAACCCTCAATATGAAGGCCGAGCAATGTGGAGTCGAGTAAACGACAGTAAACAAAGACGCTGTGTTGGACCCCAAATTGTCATTGGAAGTTAGAACTAATATATATGAAGTGTTAAAGGTTAAAAGTTGGAAAATGTTACATTGAACATGCTTTGGTGTTTTGGCCATAACTCTTTC
>JAOSBP010000009.1:15436981-15454970 GCA_027563825.1 Erythroxylum mucronatum
TTGAGTTCGTCGTAGAGGCTAACGGATTCATGGATCCAAACGACAATACACGACACAGCCAAAATCCGGCTGAACCACAATCCAATTTTTAAATTTGATATGAACTAAGTAAATATAAATTAAAATAATAACAAAACATATGAATCAATCAAATATTAATATTTGATACAACAATTCAATCTAGTTTTTAAATTTGGCATAAACTAATTAAATCTAACTTAAAATAATAAATTATTATAGCTGTTAATTTAGTTCAAGTTTAATTAATTCGAACCAAATTTAAGAGCTAATTTGATTCATCGTGTCAACAATATTTGATTTGCTTACGTGTGAGTTGTTATTTTTAACAACAAATTTAAGCAAAAATGTTTTTCTAAAAAATTTATAAAATAAAAAATATTTTTAAAATTAAAAGGAATTTGTTTAAGGAATAAGAAATAATTCGAACACGGTCAGGATTTCCTCATCAGATGAACACGTGGAGGAATACCCACCCCTAAGCCAACATACAAAAAAAGAAAAAGCTCTCCTATAACAGGTTCTCTATCGTCTGAGTCTCCGGAAACTTCCATGAAAGTCCATCTCCCGATCAAGTCTTCGCACTTCCTGAAGCACGATTGTTGAGAGGTCATCTACAGATGTTAGCACTTCATCTCGAATTCTTCAACTGCTTTGACTTCACCATCAAATAAATCTTCCTTCAGAGTGGGTTCAATGGTCCCGTTCATAAGGTAAACACGACAATCCTGAACTGAACTTAGAAAGTCTTTGATGTTGATAGCACTACACTCACAAGAAGTAAAAGTGTAGATTCTACCGAAGATTCATTCATCCAATTAAGCTTGGTTTGGATATGCTTAATGTATTAAATAACAAGGGTGCTTCAAGCAACATTTGCTTCTCCTTCAAGTAGTGGTGTTTTGAAATCCTTCTTTTTCCAATCAAACATATAAAATAGTGGAGTTTAATTCACTGAGATGTGCTTGGAAACATAAAAGAAGAGCACTACTACTCCTTCTCCTTGGCTACTATAATTATCATTCATGGAAGACAAATACTAATAAGAATATAAACACTTAGAAAAAGATTTATACATAATTTCATTCTGATTATAAATTAATCAATGAATCAAACCCAGCACTTAATTAAGATGACAAAAAATGATATCTACCCCCTCCACTCGTCACACTGGGCGGTGGGTCTTGTCTTCTGAGTTCCGGCTTTCAGCGGGCAAGGAGTCTGTACGGGCGGGACCATACAGTTATACTGTAGACACAGGGAGCTGCTCAAAGGAATCTCAGCAGTCGGATCAATCTCAATACCTGTTAGATAATTATGCTGCAGATACAGTGTCTGTATACTCGCCGCCAGTAAACGGTCCACTAAGCTACCTGGAACCCGACCCGTGAACCGGTTGTTATTCAGGTACAAGTTCTGAACCGTTGAGAACATGGCCGATATTTGACCCGACAATCTGTTGTAGCTAAGATCAACGGTCGGGATCGTCACTTGACTAGCCGGTTGAACCGGTCCCAAAAATGCGTTTCTCTGGAGTTGAAGATTGGTTAACGGAAATGTAAAGACCTGACCCGGAATGGAGCCCGTGAACTGGTTCAGGCTCAGGTCTAAATAGTTTAACTGATCAAGCCGGTTAAGAACCCTGTCTACTGGACCACTGAGCCGGTTCCAGGAGAGAGATAGGAACTGGAGCGACGGAGGGAGGGATTCCGGTTCAAGTGAACCGGAGAGATCGTTGTGCTTCAAATCGAGCCGGGTTAAGGTTTGGGACACAAATGATGGAACTGAACCGTTGAGCCGATTATGGGAGAGAATAAGGTTGGAGAGTTCAGGTAATGTACCGATGGACGTAGGTATAACTCCGGTGAGCTGATTGTAGCTGAGATCAAGAGTACGGAGATTATGTAATTGACCCAGACTTGTCGGAATCTCTCCGGAGAGGAAGTTCCGACTAATGGCGAGGAACCGAAGGTTGGTTAATTGTGAGAGTGACTGTGGGAGAGAACCGATGATCCGACCGGGTACAACAGTGAACTCGGCTAAAGCAGATAGCTTTCCTATGGCTGGGTCGAGGCGGCCGATCACTCCGGGAGAACCGGCTCTTGGGTCACCCAAGTTGAGGGCGATGACCTTGTCCGAGTCACAGTAAACTCCGTCGAAGTTACAAGGATCAGAAGTGAAGTCCCATGAAGCGAAGAAGTTGGAGCCCGGCATGTCGTCTAAGCGTTTGCGGATAGACTGTAGAGCCAAGAAATCAACAGGATGTAAAATTGCATGAACACCCCCTTTACATTGAAGAATAAGGAGAGTAACGAGAATAAAACAGAGTACTAAAGCTCTCAGCTTCTTAGCCATTGGACGTTGTGAAGCAGAATGCGACTTCAGCGTGGTTAAATAGAACAAAAAGAGAGGCCTCGATGTGAGATCAAAAGATACACAAAAATGTGATCGAAAGAGAGTGGCTTTGAAGAGAAGAAAGCAAGAGGATTGGAGGACCGAAGTGGCTTTGAATCTTGTTGTTATCAAAAGATACACAAAAATGTGATCGAAAGAGAGTGGCTTTGAAGAGAAGAAAGCAAGAGGATTGTAGGACCGAAGTGGCTGTGAATCTTGTCGGTGAATCTTCTTACTTTTATTTCAAAGAGAAGGCCTTTTCATGGTTTTGTGTTGCCGACTAAGGCTTGGCTTCACATTCACTGAAGGGAGCAAGCAAACATGATCCTCTGTCTTTTCTCTCTGTTCTCTGCAACTCACTAACGTTGCGTGTTTTTTATTAATTGTTTGCTATTGTAATTGTTTTATTAAGGTTTCTTTATTGCACTTAGGTTCGGAGGTAAACGGTTGTCCGAGCCTAGGTGGCAGGGGTTACATCATCAGGTTCGGAAGAAGATCACGTGACAGGGAGCTTACTAAAGGAAGGAACTATATATATACATCCAAGTAAGAAACTCTTACCAAATCTTTACGAGTACGCTCTCTGTTCCTTGGGCTAAAGAAACACTAGAAGCACCAAAATAAGTATGGATATTAGCACCAAAATAAGTATGGATATAAATTTTTTTAAAAAAGGGAATTCATAATTTAAATTTTTAATATTATTTTCTTGGAATTATATAAAGCAGGCAGTACTTCTGTACTAATTTACAATTCAAGAAATTCCAGTTACCTGTTTTAAAAATTATTTCTTTAAACAAATGAACAATGTTACTTACCTAATAAGCTTGAAAAGGTCATAATTAGGATGCCAGGACAAGACATCCTTGAATCGTAGCGTGGAAAGGGTTTCAGCAGCTTAAAACTACGTATGCTTAATTGCTTATTCACCACTTGACCCAAACGAGTACTTGAGCAGAGGGTCCACTGTGTTAAACGGCGCATGGGGAAGCGTATAGTGACAACACCAACTTATCATATCATCATGTGTGACTGCGTATGTGGGTAGGGGATCATCACCACCAAACCCTTCTGCTTCCGTAACCGGCACTACATCCTTTTGTGCCGTCTTTTTCACTCCGCATCTGCCCCATCTGTCTTATAATTGGCACGACCATGCATATAAACCAGCATCCATTCCACTCGTACGTACAATTCATATTGGATCATACCTAAAAGGGAATTTCGACAAAAAGTATACTTCATGATACGTTGTTTAACCAAGTTTTCAGTGCTTAAACATGCCAAATCTCCCTATATTTATACTTGACGAGCACAATACTAGCGATACGCCATCTATGCACAAAGTCTGCTCATCACATATTAGCCTAGTCCTATTCATTTTCTGCATACTGATTAAGCTAAAAGTGCCCAAATTCTCAGGCAACTTGGTCTCCGAGTTACGTTTTTAATAAGTTGGCAATTCCAACTTTCCACGTGGCGCGGGATATATGATGATTCCTTCACGTGCATCAGATGTTTATTGGCTTGACGGCATAAACTATGACGTATTGGGCTTGGTAATTTGCACTCCCAAGTTCTACAGAGCAGTATAGTGTTGTGCCACCCTATGCATGCATGGGCTTAGACATTGAATTACCATCTTATACTATTGAAAAGGGTTTGATTCTTCTAGGTATTGAATGTGGAAAGTAGGAACAAAAGAGAGAGACTCGTGTAATGTTGATAATGTAACACGTAGCACAGGCTCTATCACGTACTCAGGATCATACATTAAAGGGTAAAAACGAAGGAGTTGCGGAATACCTGTTTTTGGGTCCATTCCGACTTTCGAAGCAGATTTTTGACATTCAAACGAGCTCCAATTCTCCCGGGCCAGTTGAGGAAGTTGTTTACTGTCTTCGGTCTAGGCCTTTCTACAGTTGGCTCAATCACGAGCTCTCTTAACGGGTCAGAGAACTTTATACTCGTGAATCACTCAGTAATTATAGGAGACCTTAACCTTTATATAGTTTCCATATCCGGCTTTCTCATCACAAGGCCAATATGGATCGGGTCCACGCTAAAAGGGATCCATTTTTCTCACGGACTTTGACCCATTAATTTATATCCTTTATTGGGCTACTTTATTACCCTTATTTGGATTGAATTACATAACTTAATCAGTAATTTATTGAAAACCAAAATTACAATTAATAACTGTCCATTTAAAAGGAGAAAGACACAATTGCCCTTAAGGTTAAGGGCAAAAATGTCTAACAATCTCTCCCTTGGACAATTATTAATTGCAGTATTTTGTCAAGTTCAAAACAGTAAAAAACACCATTCTGTCCTACAAGGTTTTCGATACCGAAAAATATCAAACACATGTGTCATATGTGACACAGTTCCAATATAATCACAAATATCTAATGCCTCACTAACATGAACGAGAAAATGGAGTGTGACAAACTACGATAATACCTATATGATCTAAAATGTATCATCTTCATTTGTAGGTCTCGATTTCTCCAACTTTATCCTAAAGTGCAACAGAGAAATCCTGTATTCTCTCACTGGATGCTAAACAGCATTAGAGAATATGTTCTCCAACTAAGTGCTAAACAACATTAGAGAATTCCTTTATGGGATCAAAACCTCATATCCCTCTATGTCATACGAAACTTTAAGGATATCCATATGAACTTAATGTGTTTAATGACATAGATGCAAGGTCAATCTTTATATATGCCTTTATGACCTTTAAAATGCTTGAGATTAACACAATTCTCAAGACTTCCATATGTATCATGACTATGTACAAAACAGTAATTACTGAGAAGAAAAGAAAATGATCATTTTCATTAACAAATAACCATAATGTCATAACACAATACATAAAATATTAAGGAGCAAATACAAGGATCCCTAACTAATGCTGTCTAAGGACTTCAACACGCCCATACTGGATACATGTTTGATGGACACTAATGGGCGAAGTCCTTTAGTCAAGGGATCAGTTAACATTTCCTCAGTCTTGATGTGCTCCACTTCATCGACACCCTTCTGAATCAACTCCTTTATGGTAAAATATTTGACCTCTAAGAGCTTAGACCCTGTGATATTCTTGTTGTTGTTACTAAACAACACTGCAGCAAGATTATCACAGTTTAACGAAATGGGTCTAGCTAGCGAATCCACTGCAGACAACTCAAAAATCAAATTTCTGAGCCAAACCGTTTGTGTAGCAGCTCCATAACATAATACAAACTCTACATGCATGGTAGAGGAAGTTACCAGTGTCTGCTTGACACTCTTCCATGATACCGCACCACCTGCCATCATGAAGATGTATCCTGATGTGGATTTGCGACCATCTGAACACATAGAAAAATCGGAGTCCGTATACCCTGTGAGGATCATATCGTTGACCTTCCTGTATGTCAACGCATAATCTTTGGTACCTTGCAGATATCTCAACACTTGTTTGACTGCATGCCAATGGTTCATACTAGGGTTTGCCTTATATCGAGCTAGCAGTCTAACGACAAATGCAATATCCGGTCTAGTGCACATTGTGCATACATCAAGCTACCTACTGCACTAGAGTATGGAATATTCCTTATAGTTTCTCTTTCAACTTCATTCTTTGGACACTGTGTCAAAGATAATTTCTCTCCGCGAGAGATAGGTGCTACAACAGGTCTACAATAAGCCATATTAAACTTTTGTAGCAGTCGCTCAATGTATGCATTTTGCGAGAGGCTCAATGTGTGTTGAGATCTATCTCGGTAAACCTGTATACCGAGAACACAAGATGCTTCACCTAATCCTTCATGTCGAACTGTTTGGCCAAAATTTTCTTTATTTCATGCAACATGATCAAATCATTCGATGCGAGCAAGATATCATCGACATACCAAAGTATAAAGATGACTCTGCCTCCCTGACCTTATGGTATAAGCATTTTTTGACTTTGTTTTCTACAAAGCCAAATGAGGTTAGAACCTCATCAAACTTTAGGTACCATTGTCTGGAAGCTTGCTTTAAACCATATATTGATTTATTCAACTAACAGACCTTTTCAGTTGCATCTTGATCCTGAAAACCTTCAGGTTGCTCCACATAGACTTCCTCATAAAGGTCACCATTTAGGAAAGCTATTTTAATGTCCATCTGATGTAACTCCATATCATAATGAGCTACTATTGCCATCAGCACTCTAAATGCATCCTTTGAGGATACAGGAGAGAAAGTAACATTAAAGTCAATTCCCTCTCTCTGAGAGAATCCTCTGGCAATAAGATGCGCCTTAAACCGCTCAACTTGACCCTGTGTGTCCTTCTTGGTCTTAAATAGCCACTTGCAACTGACAGGTCTACAATGTTGAGGTAAATCAACAAGCTCCCACACCTTATTTTATCTCATAGATTGCATCTCATTCTTCATTGCTTCCCACCACCTATCCACACGAGGTCTAAAAACGGCTTCTGAAAAAGTCACTGGATCCACAACTTGTCCTATATCATAGTCTTGTTCACCTAAATAGACTATATAGTCCGATGAGATAGCAGGTCGCCTCTCTCTGGTGGATCTTCGTACTTGCATAGGCTCTTGCACCTCAGAAACCTCTTCCTCAATAGGAGTAGGTTCTTGTATCTGCATAGGCACAGCACCCATACCTTCATCCACCGGAACCAACTGTATAAGAGGTTGTGGATACACAGTAACTGTAGTATCCGTCCTACTATCTACTAGAGGATGCGAAGATCCTCCTTCATTGTAGACATCGTGTTCCAGAAACTTCGTTGTCTGTGATTCCACTATTCTGGCTCCTCCTTCTCTACAGAAAAATCTGTAACCCTTAGAGTGGCCAAGATAACCAACTAGATAGCAACGAGTCAAACGAGATTGCAACTTACTTTCATGAGGATTATACAATCTTAACTCAGCAGGACAGCCCGACACACGAAAGTGTGCAAGACTTGGTTTCCTTCTAACCCAAAGTTTAAAAGGCGTCTTTGATACTGACTTGCTCGGGACTCTGTTCAAAATGTATAATGCTATCTTGATGGCTTCACCCCAAAGGTATTCAGGTAGGTTTGTCTTGCTTTGTATTGACCTCATCATGTCCTTTAGGGTGCGATTACGCCTTTCGGCCATACCATCCACTATTCTAGCCGATTCCAAAAACTTAACAAACGGAACTTTTTCTTGTCCTGCGACTCCATGTTTGCCATAGTATTCTCCTCCTCTATCAGATCTAACAATCTTTATTGATTTTCCCAACTGGTTCTCAACTTCAATATTAAAGATCTTGAATTTATCAAGAACTTCAGACTTCTCTTTAAGCAAGAACACATAATCATAACGGGAATAATCATCTATAAATGTCAGGAAGTACCTAGCATTGCATAGCGTAACTGTATAAGGACCACTGACATCTGTATGTATGAGGTCCAATACACCAGAAGCGCGAGTTGACCCTTTTCTCTTTATTTTGGTTAGCTTACCCCTACAACAATCGACACATGTCTCTAGATCACTGAAGTCCAGAGTTGGAAGAATGTTATCCTTTATCAATCTCTCAACCCTTTCTCTGGAAATGTCGTCATGATGTTTATACCACAACATGTATGATGTTTCCTTCATGAGGGTTCTCTTTCGAGTAACAAGTTCAGCAACATATAAAGAGGCATACATTTCATTAGAAGTAAGACACATTTTATATAATCCATATGATAAGAAGGTTGTACCAATATGTTTTGTATTGATAGAAATATTTACAACTGTATTATCAAAAACAAAACAAAAACCTTCTTTATCTAAAACTGATACAGAGATCAGATTCTGTCTGACAAACGGTATATAAAATGTGTCCTGTAAAACCAGTACAAATTAACCATGTATCAAGGTTTAACCCTACATCTCCTACGAACAAAATGTCTCCCTCTTCATTATTGTCGACCATCAGCTTCTCCTCCCCCTTGATCGGCCTTCTCCAAGATCTGAATCCTCGCATTGTGGAAGCAACATGGTTAGAAGCCCCACTATCTAACCACCAAGAACTTGATGTGGTTATAGCAACATTAGATTCATGAATCATGAAACCCGAGGAGTTACCTGACAGATCCTGCTTGACCAACCACAACTTGTACTTCTGGCAATCAGACTTCCTATACCCCTTCTTCTTGCAGAAGAAGCATCTCATCTTCTTAAAGTCATGTGGGCCCTTCGCAATGCCGGACTGCCCACTTTGAATCTGAGGAGAGAGTTTGGATTTCTTACCCTTATCCTTACCTTTAGACTGTTGGGGTTTAGCCTTCCCCTTTCCCTTGGAGCTACATACATAACTGAATGAGAAGAGCTCCTGATCTTCTCTTCTGTTGTAGCACACCGGGAAATCAAAGCATTAACGTCCCAATGCTTATCTTGAGAGATGTAGGAGGTGGCCAACATCTCAAACTCCTTAGGAAGAGTATTTAGTGCCAAATCCACTATCAGCGAGTTTTGAATAATTATATCTAGTGCCTTCAGCCTACTCTGAAGGTGCACCATCTGGACGATGTACTCTCGGACGCCTCCCTCTCCAGTGTACCTCAAGGAGAAAAGTTCCTTGATCAAGGCACTCTGCTCCGCATGGGAAGAGACCTTGTACCTCTGGGATATACTTTCCATGAACTCACGAGATATTGTCGTGTCTAGTTATCCACTCAACAAATGATCCGGTATTGTCCTCTTAATGGTCAAATAACACAGTCTATTTGACCTTTCCCAAGTCGCCATTGCTGCTTTGTCAGCTTCTAAGCTGACATCTGTAAGTGGTGAAGGCCTCTCTGCATGTATGCCCATACTTTTGTCCGCCATCTCCAATGCGAAATCAATGTCCTTCTTTCACTTCTTGAAGTTGAAACCGTTCAAGGTTTCAATGGTGACAGCATTATTGTTGATTGAGAAGGTGACTGAAGAATAGAAAAGATAATGTTAAAACAATATACATGCAAGATAACAATGATACTCAAAGCATTAAAGTATCTCATCTGAGAATATAATCACACATATTATGAAACAACTTTGGGCTGAATATATAATATATGCAATTAGATTCCCACATAAAAGCGATCAGAGTATAAACCATCAACTCTCATGATACTACCACCTTTAGGTGAATAGACCATTTAAGTAATGACTTTCCTCTATCAAATGCCTTTATGACCATCTCAAAACATTATGTAAGGTCAACACCTTTGGGTAGAATAACCAAACATAAGGTTAGAGACATCTCCAAACATGTTAGCAGATCAATCTAAAATACTGACTTGAAAGGCCACTTTGGTGATTGCATTCTCTTCAGTACCCTAGAAAATCCACACACACAATGGATACAGCTTTATGTCATCCTCACATTCTACATGAGCATAGTGGATGTGAAAAACAATCATAAATGAAGAAACAAATTCACAATCAATTAATCACATATTCACTGAAAACATTGTCTTTAAACTTTATTTGAGAATTTGACAAAACAAAAAATCTCAATAGAAGTGTTTATCGTACTTTTCGATACTGAACGTACCGCACGAGACATTAAACCTTAAGTGTCTCCCTCATGTGCTGTTCGAAGTCTGAATACACTTAAGAATAGCTTTGATAAATTTTAAAACTTTTCCGGGATGAAATTACCAACGTAACAAATCCAGAAAAAATTTAAAAACTACTTTAAAATTTTCCCGAACCCGGAAACTGACCCAAAAGGACCCGGGAACCTTTAAGGGAATTTTAAATTTGTTCCTTTTTTTGTATTGTAGCAAAAGCCGTAAGGCTGACGTCAGTCGCTGACGCGGTCGCCCGTGTTAGTACGCGCGAGGACAGTGCGTGCAGCAACGGTCTAGCGCGTGCTTCGTGCATACACGCGGCTACTGTGCGACGCGTGCGTTTCACGGGCTGACACGTGTCACGCACGTGCCCGCAGGCCGAAGCCCGTAGGAGCGCGCACCACACTCGTCCTGCGCCCAGTGATGCACGCGTCCATCACGTCCTGCCGCTCCCTTGCCTCCTGTAGCAACGTCGGGCGCGTGCAAGGCGTTGCATCTCCCTCTGACATCGGAGGGCGATTTTCAACGACCCCGAAGTCAGATTTTTGCCCTGTTTGGCCCGTTTTTCGTAGCTAACCATATGAACATTACGTTTACGTAATTATTCACGCAAAAAAGCTAAAAAATGAATTAAAAATGAAGAAAATTGTAAAGAATGGAAACCGAAAATTCTCTATTTTTCGTCAACCCGATCACATAACCGCTCTGATACCACGTGTAACACGTAGCACGAGCCCTATTACGTACCCAGGATCATACATGAAAGGGTAAAAACGAAGGAATTGCGGAATACCTGTTTTCGGGTCCATTCCGACTTCCGAAGTAGTTTTCGACATCCAAACGAGCTCCGATTCTCTCGGGCCAGTTGATGAAGTTGTTCACCGTCGTTCGGTCTAGGCCTTTCTACAGTTTGCTTAATCACGAGCTCACTTAACGGGTCAGAGAACTTTATGCTCATGAATCACTCAGTAACTATAAGAGACCTTAACCTTTATATAGCTTCCATATCAGACTTTTCCATCACAAGGTCGATATGGACCGTGTCCACACTAAAAGGGATCTATTTTTTTTCTCAAACTTCAACTCATTAATTTAGATCCTTTATTGGGCCACTTTATTACCCTTTTCTAAATTAAATTATGTAACTTAACCGGTAATTTATTGAAAACCAAAATTACAATTAATAAATGTTCATTTAAAAAGAGAAAGACACAATTGCCCTTAAGGTTAAGGGCAAAAATGTCTAACAGATAATTCCTTCGTGATATTTGGGTGGGCAAATATTAGGACCTATATTGGATTAAAGCAGACGAACATTCCCACTTAAGAGTTGTAGCAGAAGATATTCCATTTATAGCAGTTGATGGTCATCATGTTCCCAATCACATTGTCTCATAATCCACTTCTTCATTGCTAAGAAATGATTTCAGGAGAAGCAAGATGAGCTAGGTTTTCAATTGTACTATTATTTTTTAGCTTCCAATGTAGCGACAATGTTCTTCCATTCGTCCCTGCGACCAGGAACCTGCTAGGACCATGGGCTAAATGTTAAGCAGGAAGTTTACGCTTTGTTTTTAGCAAGTTTCTATGGCTCGCTGGCCTGCAATTCCTTTGAGAAAAATTGAGAGTTTTCTCTTCTATCCTTCTGTTTCTGTCGTTTCCCATGGTTTTGACATAGAGGAATTGACCCACCAGCTGCCGCAATCTGCTGCTCCAGTTGCACTAGCAAAACAGGGAAAGGGACAAGAGAAGAAAGGTTACATTCCGCATAAAAGTACCATTTTGTACTCTTTTAATGATTTTTATCGGTAGTTTATGGGTTGAGAAGTTGGAACAAACGCAAAAATGCATAAGAAAGATGCTGTGACAGACAAAATAAAGTTTCCTGGAGGCGGTGGACTGTTCTGCATGTTATACTGCAAGAAGTTCTTCACCAGTATGGCGTACAAGGGTACCAATATGCCGGATCTTTCATATTATAAAATCTAGGGAAGAACTATCCCATTTCTAGTTATAACTTCTTTCACTTACCCTGAACAACGTTTGTAGTTTGTTCTTCAACACAACACCCTCATGATTCACTTGTTGCAGGCATAACATACACCTGCACCAACATTTTGCGTCACTCATTTCCAGCACACTAGTAAGTACATTTGTGACAAAGAACAATTTATACTGTTCATACCAAGTATACCCATATGGCCATCTCTCTGCATTACAAGGTGAGCATACAACTGATTAGATGTACATAAAAGAAAGGAATTGATTCCTATGGCTTATTGTTTTTATGCCTTCACCTACGGGAGAAATTTGCATGGACTTTTTCAGTTTATATTGCACGAGTGAAAAAGAAAGGCATGATTATGGTATAGAAAAGAATTACCAAGTAATAAAAAACATACATGTAATTAGTTATGACATTTTTAACGTCTAAAACTATAAACTGTCGTTTTTCATATTCTAGCAAACGTATATTAATTAGTTATCAGAAAAACAAATTTCTATGATTATAAGTAACATTATAAATGATTATAATTATGTAAAATAAACCTTTTATAAAAAAAGAGACATAATTTTAATATGAAAATAATTTGAATTAAAATAAATTAAGATATAAATTTTTAAAAGGTCGTACAAATATATAAGGATATAAATTTTTAAAGAAAAACAATTTTATAAATCTTATTTACTATATTTGTTTATATTTAAAAGCTTTTGATATATTTCTTTAATCTTTATTATATTCAATGTTGTGTTTTTTAACTAGTTGAATTAGTTTTAAATTTGAGTAAGTTCTCTATGGTTAAAGTAAACTTGTCTAATAATTGGAATATTTATATTAATAAATAATAATAGTTTTATTATTATTATATTAAGTTATATCTTATAATCTGTTCTAAATTTTTTAAACTACAAATTATTAAATTATAATTTAAGGTATTAAAATTAATTACACATAATAAAGGTGATGATAGGGTAGGATTTATTTTATGAGTTTTTATATTATATTTTTTCTTTCATTATATTGTCAAAAAATTTCTTATAATAATTGTATTTGTGTCATGTAAATAAAATAATTAGTTCAATTTTAGTCCACTTCTTAACTTTTATTTTTAACATGAAAACTAAAATATCAGTTTAAGTTTTCCTGAAAATAGCTCACTTTAAATTCATTATACTGAATTAAGATTTAGGTATGGTAGAAGATGTGATAAAAAGAAACAATAAGAACCAATTTTAACAATTTAAAGACTATGTTACTAATTTATAAATATAATAAAAAATAAGATTAATTACTAAAAAAACTCAAACTTTTGTCAAATTTTCAATTATAGCCCAAACTTTGAAAAATAGCAATAAAATATTCAAACTTTCAATTTTTTTTAATTCTAGCCCGAGCTTCAAAAAGTACCAATAAAATGCTCAAACTTTCATTTTTTTTTCAATTTTAGCCCGACGTTAGTATTTTTGTTAAGTTTGTTGACATAACTTACTACGTGTTTCAGAAACCTTAACTATTAATACACATAAGCTAAAATTAACACAACAAATGAAAATTAATGAAGCAACATCATTTAATCGCATAATTAAAATGACATCGTTGTTTAAAAATGATATAAATCATATTACATAGCCCTGACGACCTTACACTTTGATTTCAGTTTTTTTTCTTCGTTTTGAATTTGTTTTTTCGATGCCCTCACCCTTCAATTTTTACATTACGCAGCCCCGACACCCTCACACTAAAGCCATGTAACAGCCCATATTAGGGGTTAAAAAATTTAGAAATTTTCAGTATATCATATGCTTTGCATAATTGAGTATTCGCTAATATATGCATATGAATTTTGACTTATACAAATAATTGTACATGCATTCATAACATTTTTCGAGTATAATTGGTTTGTAATTGCGATTAAAATGTGAATTGTGGATTATTTGCGTTAAAAATTTATTCCGAGACTATTAGTATTATTTCAAAAATTTTGGTGAATTTTAAGAAATTTATGAAAATTTGGGATATTTTTGGACTAGAAAAAATAAGAGACAAATAGAAGAGTAACAATTGTATTAGAAATTAATTGACAAGTGGACAAATTATGGAGTGACAAATGGACTTATAGCTACGAGACAAATGGTAGCTTATCTAGTGGACAAATGGAAGACATGCAATGGAGACATCTGTTAAAGCACTAATGAAACACCTAGGCATTAAAAATAAAAATAAAAAAGTGTTTCTACAAGTCTTTCTCTTTGGTTTCACCAAAACCATCTTCCTTCTTATTTCCTCTCCCCATTTATGGAATTTTTCTGAAGTATAAACCAAGTAAATAATGCTTTAAGTTTTATGATAATGTAAATGATTTCTATTCAGCTTTTAATGTTTGTAACTGAATGCATGCATGAATGGTGTATATTTTCATACTTGGAGAGTGCTGCATATGTAAATGGTATTGATGCATGAGTGGGTGGTGAAAGAAGAAGCAAATATGGTGATTGATTAACAAGATGAAGGATTATAGAAATTGGAATATGATATATGCAGTATTTTACTAAATATACATCTGTATTTAGGGCACAACTTGAACTATAAATATCCAAATTGGATGGAGTTTCATTTATAGTAAACTAGAGACATAGAACTACATTTTTCATGAAAGAATCGAATTCAAAATATGCCCTTAAGAGTCTGGAAATTTGGCTTCAAGTTGCAATTGGTGTTTTGTTAAGGTATGAAAATAGTCTGCAGATTTTTTATTATAACTTGAATGATACTGAACCAAAATGCATGAAATTGATGTCATTGAACACTTAAGACATTGTGGAACATTTGTTTAGTACAAGGTATTGCCTAAATACCTCATTTTCTAGGTCAAAATAGTCATACAAATCTGACCCGAAATCTACTTAAGATAAAAATCTGCAAATTTGATAGGTTTCAATATGAAGTTGAAGAGGTTTAATAAATTGAAACATGCTTCAGTATTTTGATGATATCTTGGCCTGTATGTTTTCAAATGAGTTGATTCTTGATTAAGATGAAACTTGAGACATATTTCTACAACTTTCATGAAGAAGTTGAATTTTAATTCTATCTCTAAGACTTGCAAAATTGGCATGAAATTGAGTCTTGGCTTAGGTTGTAGCACTACCAGAGACAGAAATCATGTCCTGTGCTTATTAAATAAATTATATTGATGTAGGCAGAATTAGACTAAGGTGTCTTCACCAAAGTTGTAGCTTATTCTCTTACATTTAAATTGATAAAAATTTTGTAATTTTTGGATATTGGAATTGAGAGTTATGAGGTGTACAACTTGGAAGCATGATCATGGATTCGCCAAAATTTCAAATGTACACAGTCTGTGGTATTTTGAGCATAACTCATTGAATACTAAACCAAATTGGATGAGCTTGGTATCATTAGAAACTTAAGACACAGAGGAACAATTTTCTAGAAGAGAGTGTTACATAAATGCATCATTTTCTTGATCTTATTGATTATACAATGTTGACCCGAATGAGGTGCTTCAAGCGAAAGATGTAATAGTTATTGAATGTATGAATTTTGGAACTTTTGAAGTACAATTGACGTTTACCCGAGAATTTGTCATGAACATGCATTTTACATATTCAGTATACATAAATGAATTCTTAATCATGCATAATAGTGATTTATGTATGTGTTAAATATTATAGAGGAATGTGTAGAGCGATCACTTCCAGATAATGTCGGGACTTCAAGGCAACAAGTAAACGAGAGCGATTGTGAGTAACCTAAGATAGTCTCACCTTGATTTGTTTTGTTTATTATTGAATTGAATTTGATAATGATGAATGTGTACTGAATGTGTACTGAATTGTGTACTGATTCCGGACATGAAGGTCCGAGGTATTGATTGATGAATGTGATATTGAAGTGCTACTTACATGTGAATATGATTGACTACTTGCTTTTCATGAAATATCTGAAATGACTTTGTTTTGTTTTAAAACTGTTGAGTCCTAGTTGTGGGTGAATAGGCATGCCTAGAAGGGTCTGTAGCTGCTCCTGTGACACTTCGGTGTCGAGACTTCAGTCTCTCCTGGACACTTCAGTGTCGAGACTTTTATCTCTCTTATATAAGTCCCGTTACCTGCCTCTGTAAATAGATTTGCAGTCCTCTGATTTTGTAAACTGATATATGTTTGATTCTAACATAAAAAATTGTATTATAATTCTAAAGGGTTTATACCCTCTTGTGATATTCAATTCTGATAAGTATAAAAATCTGTTCTGAAATGCATTATGTCCGATTTAATGTTAGGCCACCTTTTAATGCATGCTTATGCCGTTATATGATTCTGTATGATGAATTTTCACTTCATGTATATATTAGTTATTACTCGCTAAGCTATATGCTTAGCACAATGGATTTGTCTCGTGTAGGTTCAGAGTAAAGATTATAAAGACTGGGATAAATCTACCGCAATGGCCAATGGAGTCTGAGTCTTGTTTTGAGAAAAATGTATTTTGAGTTTGTTTTGGGTTTGTATCTGATGTGTATGACTTTTCAATTTGTTTGAAGATTTGTAATAACCTTAATACATGTTGGTCTTTGAATTTATGGTATGGAATATGATAGGCACAATATGAATGATATGTTAAGTACTGTATGGATGATTTAAGATTCTGAAATGCATGTATGAAATGTTCCGTCTCACTTGGATTTGTCTTGGTTCTGTATACATGTTTTGTTGTCCGCGTGGCACCCCCGTATCCTCTTAGGGGGTATTAAGGTGTCACACTACCTAAAGAATTCCTATTGCAAACCTTCTACAATGGAGTTAATTAACCCAGGAGGGGCACCATAAATGTAGCTTTTAGAGTATCTCTAATGAGGAAGACAGTTGAAGAAGTAGAGGACTTGCTAGTGGAGATGGTGAATAATAACTGTCTTTGGATGTTGGACAAAAGCGAATAACAGTTAACACTCTGTGATCATAAAGGAGTCATTTTTATCGATTCTTTGACAGTAATGTAGGCAGAGATTGACAACTTAACAGCCTGAAAGCCTCTTCATCAACTCCAATTAAAGCAATTTAGTATAGATGTGAATTATCTGGCAAGATAATCATGTTACTACTGATTACTTCTTGATATAAAACAATAATAAGGAGCAACTCATCTATATGAGCTCACGATTTGGTCGACCCAAATTTTTCTTGGTCAAACAATGCGGGTAATCAACCGAGAAATCAAGGCCCACCTAGATTTTAATAAAAAAAGTCCAGTGCCAATGACTTGAAACTAGTCAAGATTATAAATAGAATCATAAGTATAGAAGGGAAGTTTGAATACGTATCTAAAAATCATGCTTCTTCTATTCATAACTTCGAGGTTCAAATGGGCCAATTGGTGAATGCATTATCTACACGAAGTGTGGGGAGTTTCTCGAGTAATACTGAAACAAACCCAAAGGAACAAATTAAGTAAATCACACTCAGAACTGGGAAAGAGCTTGAGCAACTAGTGGAGAAACAAGTTGCAACCTAATCATTCAAGGATCAAGAAATGAAGAAAAATCTTATGTGACTTAGGTGTAAGTATACATTTTATGCCTTTGTCGATATTTAGAAAATTGGGGCTTTATGAGTTGAAGTGAACTTTGATGCTTATTTAGTTAGTGGATCAATCAATTAAGAGACTGTTTGGGGTGGTGGAAGATTTTTTAATACAGTTGGACAAGTTTATTGTTGGACCCTGAATTTTTTTATTTTTATTATTGATTTATTTGTTTTATTATTTTTAGAGTTGAGTCATTAAATTAGCAAGTATGAATAGAAATTAGAAATTAGAAATTAGAATGAAGTGTTAGAATTAATATGGTGTTTTAATGGGTTAAAGGAGTTAGTGGATGAAACAAAATAAATGAAGAAGGCGCAAAATTGGGAGAACAAGACTAATGAGGGGTATACTTGGAAAAACAAGACATAAAATTGTCTTGTTTTAAGAATAAGAG
>JAOSBP010000009.1:15455070-15482710 GCA_027563825.1 Erythroxylum mucronatum
CCTTAGATTTGCCAACAATTGTACATGTTAGACATTTTTGTCCTTAGGGACAATTTTGTCCATGTCTCATAAAGTTGTACTAACATTAATTGCAATTTTAGTTTCTAAATAAATTATCGGTTAAGTTATGTCATTTGATCCAAATAAAGATAATAAAGTGGTCCAATAAATAATCTAGATTAATAGGTCAAAGTTCGGATAAAAAAGGGTCTCGATTAGTGTAGATCAGGTCCATATCAACCTTGTGATGGGGAAGCTCGATATAGAAGCTATATGAAGGTTAAGATCTCCTACAGTTACTTAAGAGCTTCACGAACATAAAGTTCTCTGACCCGTTAAGAGAGCTCGTGATTTGAGGAAACTGTAGAAAGGCCTAACCCGTAAGCCGTTGATCACTTTCCACTAAAGGTCCCGAGAGATTCAGAGACGTTTAGAGCTCGGAATCGGCATCGGAAACAGAAATGAAACCAAAATCCAGGTATTCCGCATTACCTTCATTTTTAATCCTTTCATGTAGATCTGGGATACATAATAAGGCTCCCACTACGTACTAACAGTACAAACTATAGTTTCAATCTAGATGTCAAATGTGGTCTTTTAGGCCATCTCCAACGCACCTCCATTTTAGAGGAAAACACCAAAATGGAGGAGAAATGCATCTCCAATCCATCGGCATTTTCTCGTCGAGAGAGATGCTACAATGCCACGAGTCCAAATCCTCTGTCCAATATTATGGTATCTTATTGTGTCCAATAAATCTCAGCTATTTATTTATGTGGGGTCCGCATGGGGCCCACGTGGGTCACGCAAAATAAATGACTGAGATTCCATGAGACAGAATAAAACAAAGTAAAACTGGACAGAGGATCTGGTTTCCAATGCCACACCCATCTCTTCAATACTGTTCATATTTTTTATTTTTTTATTTTTCAACTTTTTTCCTTTTTTTTCTCTCTCGATCTTTTCTTTTTTCATCCATTATTCTTTTTTAGTTCTTTCATTTTTATTTTATTATTTAAACATGAACAATATTACAATATTTTCATTATATGTAAATTTATAATAATTTTAAGGTTTAGTCTCAAGTTTATAAATATTTACATTATATGTTTATAATTTTATAATTATTTGCTTATGAATAAATATTTTAAATAAATAATTTAAAAAATGTTTTTGATGTTAAAATGTTTTGATTTATGAAATTCAATAAAATTTGATGTTTGATAAAATTGAATTATATTGTCATTTACTATAATTAAATAATATAAAACAATTCAATATATCTCATATATTATTTCATTTAGTATTATCAAATAATAAATTATAGTTTAATTTAAATTTTATTATTTATTATTTATTAACATAAAAATATAACAACAATAATATTATGAATAAAAATATATGCGAAAAGTAAAGTTGGGTTAATTTTATAAAATAATTTTAATAATCATTAATAAAAAATAAAAAATATACTGAAAATATTTCTTTTTAGTGTAAAAAATAAAATTGTGGATTAGAGTGAAAAGTACTGCAGCATTTCTAAAATAAAGGAAATTCTACTCCATTTTGAACAAATAGGTTGAAGATCCCTTAAATAATGCCGAGAGTCATAAACTAAGAAAACCTGAAGTAAAAGTAGAGGTCTATCATCCAAGCCATAGCCATGTATTTGTTCTTTTAACTACATAGGTTCACCTCCCGGCTGCAAGGGGATGGAATCTTTTGTTCAATATTATGATATTTTATTTTGTTCCATGAATCTCAACCATTTATTTATGCAGGTCTCGCGTTCATTTATACGGGACTCACGCGAAACCCACATAAATAAAATGACTGAGATTTATAGGACAAAATAAGACACCATAATATTGGACAGAAGATCCGAACTTTACCGCAAGTGTTATAGGTGCGAAATAGAGGTTCAAGTTCTCAGTTATAGCTGCTTTGAATGTAATTTTTACCTTCATAAATCTTGCGTTAAGCTACCAAGTCAAATGAGGCACCCATATCACCTATCACACTCCCTGTTTTTACATCAATATCAAAATAAAATCAGGTTCATTTGTGCAGTATACAGGGATGCTTATGACGGCTTCTGCTTTAAGTGTGAGTCATGCCCGTCCCAACGCCAATACATTCTTTCAATTAGTTTACTTACTAAAATTAATTATTTAAATTAATAGATCCAAACAAAGGCTTAAGGATGTAAGCACTTTTGGGAGTCTATCTAAAGTCAGATGTAAACTGAGCTTATAGTATTCAGTTTAAGGGAGGAATTGTTGCGTTATTTGTTGGAAGTTTGTTATATTCACTTATCTGTTGAATAAAAACCCATGATATTAAGGGATTTGTGTTTATCTTTTCAGTCCGTTGAGAGTCGTGGTTCCCAATGTCTGTAAGGCTATATATAGCCAACATTATTTTAATTTAATAACGTCAGATTTCTCCCGTATCTTTTCTCTATCTTCAAAAGCTTTTCTTTTGCTCTTTGACATTCTAGGGCCCTCTTGAACTCAGTATTAATGTCGGCTTGTGCAAGCCTGAGCCCTATCTGATCTATTGTCATCCTTATCTTCGACTGGTGACTCCCCGTCGCATTCAAGACGAAAAAACAACCCAACCGTCACAGCACCTAAAGCTTCCGCCACATCTCGCAACACTTGAACCCTTTATTTCGACCGTCATGACACCAGTGAAAGGGTACTTTTGAATTCTTATAAATTCAAGAGTACGAAGTAACTCATTACAAATACTTTCATAATCTTTGTTTCTAAATATGTTTAAATCTAAAATTTTCATTGCTTAAAAATAGGGTTAGATTAAATCTGATTGGTTCGTTTAGGCATTCATGGTTATCCATCTTAACTTTTTTAGATTTTATAGTTAGATTTAATTCAAATTTAGGCTTATGCTTTAATTTTAATTCCAAATTTTAATTAATAATAATCAAACAACTTTAATCAAATTATAGAATTAAAAGACATGATATGATCCTGCATGTAGTGAAATAAATACGAAACTATTTCATTTAATTTATAGAAAGTCAAGTTCACTTAAATTATATAACATGATTAATGCATAAAACATAATAAAATATGAATAATGTTTCATACCTTATTATAAAACTTGATCCATTTATTGTTGTTTCTCTCAAATAATTTATGAACTTGGCTCACCATAGCCACTATAGCTGCATACGTATCGAGCCTCTAATAGCATTCACATAAATGTATTAAGAGAACTCTACAAATGGTATAGAGAGGGTAGGCAAGAATTGCTAACTCCATTAGAACCTAAGCCTATTTATAATAGAGTTTGGATCCTTTAGTAATTTAATTAGAATAAAATTATAATTTCAATCAAACTTTAATTAGAATTATCTTTAATTCTAGTCAAATACTAATTAAGTCCAAATATGATAAAATATCTCATATCGTTCCTAATTTATTAAATATTACATATTTAATCCCAAAGTTTTTTTAACTTTATAGTTAAATTCAATTTGATTAAAATATCATTTTCTCTCATCAACTATTCTTTGTGCATAACCCATTTAGTTCTTAAATATGTTGGCAATGGATATAAATTATTACCTTAAATCATATTTAGGATTATATTAATTAAGTTCTTTTAATTTTCCTTTAATTCTCTAATTAAAGTATTTATATCTCAATAAAACAATGACTATAAATAATTTAGTGATAATATGTAAATGCAATATGAATCTCTTAATTATGATCTTATCATAATTTCTAGTAAAATTTATCATATATGTAACATAAATAATACCTTTAAATAATTATGTTAATAAACTACAACAGCCGATTAGCTATATGATATAAATCAAGACCTTTTGCTACATATTACATATAAAATTAATTTGAGTAGTGTTTATATGTAATTGTAAATGGAGTTATATTATACATTAGTTACCATTAACAAAAACACCTCTTAAATCCTAATGTCTTTACGTCTGACTGTGGACGCGATTTGTTAGACTGGATAAATATGCAAGAATAATTATAATATGTTAGATTGGATAAACATACAAGGATAAATATAATCTATTAGGTTGGATAAATATAGGAGTTTGTTAAGATCTTTCTTATAATAGAATCCTATGCAAAGTGTAATTGTATCTCTATATATTGCCTCCATAAGAGAGAAAAATGGACTGCAATTGGCTAGAATCTCTAATCATGTGATCAAATGCACCTGTATCAATAATCCAGATATTTTCATAAAATTGTAGAGGAAGCATTTTCCTTACCCACAATACTTGAATGAGCAATATTTGCCACATGATTTGTTAAACTGGATAAATATACCAGAATAAAAATAATCTGTTATAGTGGATAAATATATAAATATAAATATAATCTGTTAGACTGCATAAACATATGAGTTGTTTTGAGTTTTTCTTAAAATATATTCCTATTCAAAGTGTGATTGTATCTCTATATATTGCCTCCATATGAGAGAAGAATAGGGTACAACTTTTATTTACCCTAAAATATCATTGTTTTACATGGCATTAGAGCAGTGTCGAATTTTTGCTTCATTTTTTAAGAGCGTGATCTTCATTTACTCAAAATCATAAAATAACGCAGCGTCTCAGCCCCTTATTATTAGTCCTTCAATTTTATACCCACTAAAGCCTTTGAAACCTATACTAAAAACAAACAAATGGACTCTAGGGGATCTCTTATTCCAGCAACAACAAATAACCCACCAATATAACCAATTATCATCCAACATGACCATTTTGCTTTTCCATCAAGTATTATACTCCATGAGACTAATTACTCATTATGGTCTCATTTTATAGAGATGCGAATAGGAGAATGCAATAAGACTAGATATCTCACTGGGGCAACAAAAAAACTTGCACCTGAAGACCAAAATTTTGAGACATGGATTACTGAAAATCAAAGAGTGAAAAGTTGGCTTTTCGATTCAATGAGTTTGTCGTTGATGCAACGATTTATTTGTCTTCCTATTGCTAAAGAAATATGGGAAACAGTGTCAAAAACTTTTTATAATGGATATGATGAAATCCGTCTCTTTAAATTGAATCAAAAATATTTTTCAATTAGACAAGACAATAGACTATTATCAACATACTACAATGAAATTGTGGCGTTTTTTTTCCCAGGAAATTGATCATAGGTCAACTTCTCAAAAAGGGACTGTTGAAGGAATAGTCCAATTACATTCAACAATGGCTAGGCTCCGAGTTCATATTTTCCTAAGTGGACTTGACTCTGAATTTGCTCAAATTTGGGAAGATATATTATACAAAGACCCAAAACTTGACTTGGAAAGCATATGTGCATATGTAAGGAGAGAGTATCAACAAAGACAAACAATGTGAGGATCTCAATCCCTGAACACTTAGTGTTGTTGGCTAATCAAAACCAATAAGGCTCATCATCTGGTTCAGGAAAGGATCGCAAAATCAACCCACTGGAAAGTCTAACAATTTTGTGTGTGATTATTTTAGTGAAACATGTCACTCGAAACAACATTGTTACGAAATTATTGGTTATCCTAATTGGTGGGATTTTACAAAAAAAAACCACGAAAAAAGGTTGTTAGAAAGGCTATGGTGACAACTATGGATGAAGTGGAATTTAAATGAGAGGAAACGTCAGCGTGTATGCCAAATATTGCTCATTCAAGTATTATGGGTAAGGCTAATGCTTCTTCTACAATTTTTAGGAAAAATATATGGATTATTGATGTAGGTGCATCTAATCACATGATTAGAGATTCTAGCCAATTGAAGTCCATTTGTCTCTCGTATGGAGGCAATATAGAGATGCAATTACAGTTTGCATAGAATTCTATTCTAAGAAAAAATATAACAAATTGTAACAGCCTAGCTAGCACAACGGTTTGGGAACCAGCTCTGATACCATTTGTAAGGCTATATATGTCACCATTCTATTGCTCCACATGTCACCATTCTATTACCCTTTAACATTTTTCTTGGGCTAGACGCACATATCACCTCATCAATTACTCAATTGTAACAATAAATTTCCAATTCACTAATTATAATCCATCAATTCATGATATTGGAAAATCAAATTGCTAAACATTGGGAGTGCACATTCATTTTCATTCCATACCCGGGAATATGTCACTTGAGTACATATACTATCTTGCAATATTTTCTAAATCATGATTCATATGTGTTAATGAAATGCACCTCATAAATTCTTAATGAAATAACTCACATGGCTCAAACAGTTTATTCTCTTAACAATTTTAGAAGGCAGGATATCACAACTTTCCCAAAAAAAATGTCCTTGAAATTTTTACTTGACTGATCAAACAAATTGGGGTAATGTTATCTCTATAAAATCAAAGAAAAAGACATTGTTTAATAAAATAAATCGAACTAAGCCTAGCTTATCCGATATCCTAAATACCCCAAGGAATGTCGACAAGTACTCCCACCGAGGTCGAAATCATCTGACTATTAAGGACGTTAACTTAACGATCCGAGACTCAACTTCTCGACTAAAGACTTTCAACACCCAAACTCGACTCCTAAGGCTCATGAACTTTTTAAAAACAGAAATAACAATTTTGAAAATAAAAAAACCATGCTCTGATACCATTTTAACAGCTTAGCTAGCACAACGGTTCGGGAACCAGCTCTAATATAAGTAGTGACATATGGAGGCTTAAAATGAGTGACATGTGAAGCCTAAAGTAAGTGACACATGGACCAATAGAATAGTAACATATAGACTAATAGAAGGAAAGAAGTTATCAAGGTAAGTTAAAATTATGGTTTCAATTTGATCTTTCTATTTCGATCTATTTTTCATATCCTTAGAGCATGAATTTGAGGAAACTCACAGAATGAAAGTTTTAGATATAGGTATTAACTTGACCTCTTTGAAAGTGGCTTGACAAAATAGTGACTATAGTTTGATTTATTCTTGTCTCCCTATTACTGCCTGCGATAGACCGCTGTGTAGGAACCTTGTATTATTTCCTGATTTTTGAGGACCTTAAAGTCCGAATTAGTGAAAGTATAAAACATGAAAAATGATTATTTGTCTTATTAATGCTTCTGTAAAACGGTTTTGTTAGAAGACATATTGATTATGATTTATTGATGTTTGAGTATTGGTTGCTAGTCTGTTTCTTACCAAAAACAGGACATAATTTGGATGGAGATTATATTTTAAAGGGAGATGTTGTTTGAGTAATTTTTAGATATAATAAGACTACTGGAAGCCTAGTTTTGTGGGACACAAGAATCATGGGATTTGGATTTTTTTTAGAGAGTTATGATTAAAAGAAGACAGCTTGGTCATAAAGGAACATTAGGAAGAAAATGATGTAAACATTGCACATAAGGTTAGGTTAGCTTGATGGTTGAGGAGATGCCATGGGAACTTGAGGATATTATGAGACGTCAATACCCCCCATTTATTTGTGTCCTCAACTTAGGAGTTTCGAGGACGAAACTCTTTTGAGGGGGGTAAGAACTTGTAACACCGGATTCTCTGAGCCCTTTTGTATTGTTTTATATTTGGAGATGCTACTGTATATTGATATATATATATGGTTGTATATAAGTTCAAAGATGTATTTAAATCCTTTTGGGTATGCTAGTGATTTATAATGTTATATGCCTATACATGAACTTAGAGTTCATTGGTATGCAAAATCTTGGAGATTTATGACATATAAGGTTCTAAGTGAGTAAAACTGAGTCCATTTGATGGATATGACTATGGAGGCTAAGTTAAATGTGTGCTAATGCCTTAGAGGTGATTAGACATGATTTAAAGGCTTATTAGACACTTAGAAAGTTTAATCGGAAAAGTTGACATACATAAAGTCTTATTAGCAATTTTTTAAAAGTTAAAGGACTTAAATGTAATTTTTCAATTCTTGGAATACCTATTTGTAATTTTATAAAGTTAAGGGGCTTCGTTATAATTTTCAAAAGTCCGAGGACCAAAATGAAAATAAAATTTTTGGTGATTCCCAAATTTTGGGCTTAGTTGCAAATTTAGAAAAAATTTGGAGGCTATAATGGTAATTTTATACAACCTAAAGGTAAAATGGTAAATTCACCATGTTTGGTCAAATAAGAGTCAAATTTTAGACCCTTATTCATGTGTGTGACCGTGCAAACCCATTGATTGAACATTAAAACTCTTAGTTTTAATTCAAAGAAAGAAGAAGAAAGGAGAAGAGGGTTTTGGCCAACACCTAAAATTTTACCATCTTTTTTATTCTTCAACCTCAATCAAGGTGTTCTAAGCTAATTTAGGGTCAAGGAACTCAAATCTATCATTAGATTTGAGAAAATCTCAAAGGATTTGAACATATTATCAAGGGAAGCTTTAGATAAATTTTATTTCAACTCTCTCTACATTATAATTTTGAGTTTGGTGTTAAGATATGTTGTTCTCAATGCTTGACTATGCATAAAACATAGTTTAAATGAATGAAATGTGT
Source organism: Erythroxylum mucronatum (assembly GCA_027563825.1). Taxonomy (NCBI): domain Eukaryota; kingdom Viridiplantae; phylum Streptophyta; class Magnoliopsida; order Malpighiales; family Erythroxylaceae; genus Erythroxylum; species Erythroxylum mucronatum. The sequence goes on from JAOSBP010000009.1 coordinate 15,463,564, forward strand.
CATGGAGAGGATTCTTTAAGTTAAAACTGTGCGGGCTGGGCCCAAAGCGGACAATATTTGCGGGTGAGTAGTCTGGGTTGTTACACAAACTCCTATGTTTATCCAATCTAACAAACTATTAGGAATGGCAGCTTAAGGCTGCCGACCTGAGCCCAAGTTTAAGAGAATTATATTCTAAGAAAAACTCTAACAAGCTCCAATGTTTACCCAATCTAACATATTATTAGGGATGGCAACCCGAGGCCACCCGACCTAGCCTTTTGGGCGGCCTAGTCTGATCCAGGCACACATAATTATTTTTAAAAAAAGACAAAACAACATCGTTTATTCATGCTTGACCCGTTGACTTTAGGTTGGGCTGGGCCAAACCAAGCTCGAACGCTTCTGCCATCCCTACAGATTATATTTATCCTTGTATATTTATCCAGCATAACAAATCATGGCCGCAATGACCAATTCAAGTTAAGCTTGATTTTGGTGTTGCAATTTATACATTTTTTAAAAAAAATTGGAATCGAGTTAGCAGAAAACCATAAAATAAATAAATGTAAAATTATTTACTAAAATTAATATGTATAGAAATAAGATTATTTTTTAGGTAATGTATAAAATTTATTAAAATGAATATATATTGAAATCATTATAAATTAATAAAATTGTAATCAATCAAGACAATTCTATCTTAATTATGTTTTTAAAGTCGTTTATCTTTGGAACATTTACTGAGACAATTCTAAACCTCATATCAAAAGTTAGTTGTCAGCGAAAATTTGATATCTATTACCCTAATTGGAACATTATCCCACGCTTTTTTATACATATTAAGGCCGGTTTGCAATGGTCCAGGTGCGTTAAACTTGTTATCTATAATGATTTTGTATAAATATACGATTCACTTCTAACAATTTCTGAGAGACTATCTATATTTTGAAAAACATACTGCCAAAATATTAGGCAAAGCTTTAAAAAAAATTTAACACTTCAAATTTTATTTTTTTATTAAATAGAATTTTAATTTTAATTTATGATTGGTTACATTCATAATTAGTTAAATATTCTCATTTATATAACATACACCATATTTTATTTACTTTAATACAAAATGAACTGAAGATCATTTAACTTTTATTTTTCTTCTAATTTTTAATTTTTCAAAATGAACACTTCTTTTAGATTTCAATTATAAAAATTCACAAGCATCATATATGAATGACAATTAATTGATTCTCCTAGGACTTATAATAGCCCATTGCCAACACAACGTGAAACGTATTGGCTTTGGCGACCAATCCACTCCCGTAAGCCCAGGCACCGATAAAAACACCACATCCCCACTCACCAAAGACAATCTGCAATCAGATGATGTAACGAAATGACAATGTCAAATGTATTTCAGATTAGATAAGGTTGTCCTGCGACTAGGAAAGGTTGGGCAAGACTCAAGAATGCGTTTCTGACGTTAGCACTCATCAACTTTATGCCAACTGGCAACTGATTTCAGCATTCACCACATTCCAAGTTGTTTGCATTAACGTAAGCATTAAGCAGCACGCACAGAAAAAACTGCGCATTAGTTTAGCCTTCGATCGAGTATTGTGTCCCGCTCCCATTCCACCTGCCTCTCTTACGCATTTATTTGAAAGAAAGGCAAGATATCAAAAGGAAATGGCAAATAAGATATAGAAACAGATTTACACATTCAAGCAACTAGGCACGAGCTGTGGCACAATATGAACTCTGTTTCATATTCCAATTTTTTTCTTTTCCTTTTTTCCTTTTCCCTTACCACGGAAAACCAGACAAATAATGTTATACAACTTGGAAAGTACTCGTTCAGTTGATTTCACCTGTACAGACAGACAGAATAACAGAGTTTCAGGATGGGATGCAAATCTGAGTCCATTCTAGTTTTAATCTTCACATGCTGCCCCACAGTTAACTTCTTCTATCTACAAAATGTACATGATTGAGAGAGAGAGAGAGAGAGAGAAGTTGGCATACAACAGCAACACTACTTCATTTTCCACTCAGTGGACATCCTTTTTATGTCGTCCTTTGCTCTAAATCATCACGAATATATATCCAGCGCCCCACACCCTTTTGATGTTGACGAGTGGTGAGTTCCAAAAATTTACAGTTTCATTTGTAATGTTGAAGATCAAGCTGCCAAAAACTCACGCATGCACAAATATTGGTATCAGAAGAATTCCAACAACTAGGTTAAATGGGAAAAATTATTAGCACAAGTATTCATCAGATTTCTACCTTCATCAGAGAAGGGAAACACACCACCAAGAAACTCATTACTTTCCCCCTCATCTTCAGATTTTTCTTTCTCACAATAGCTAATGCTGCCGTCCACATCATCAGATATAACCTCAGTCGACTTGCGGCATCCACCAAGGTCCCCTGCCTTACAGTGGCCCTCCCTAAAATAGAGCCCAAGGTTTACAGGGTTCTCTGGTTCCACTGTGGGGACATTGGCATCTCTTCCATAGTTATCAGCCACTAACATTGAGACACCATTATTGCTATGTATGTTCGAGATTGGAGATTCTCCAGGCAAAGTTCTTCCACCAGGTGGCAAGTAGCTGTCTGATCCTGGCAACCCAATCTCGATACAGTTTGCATTGTCAGCATTCATGTTCTTTGGGTGCTGAAGTCGGGAAGAAAAGAAACTGAATGAATTCTGATTCAAGGTATTTGACTCGACAACCATAACCCCTTTTGTTTCCTGGTAGTGGCCATTCATAGTCTGGCAAGCTGGTATGCAAGGTTTCTCACAATTTATTTGATCCAAATCAAGCAGATGTTCAATTCTTCTTGATGAACCTATTAATAAACAAATTATAGATTTTAGGAAAGAACAGTACCAGAATAAGGTAGATAAGCATTAAGATGTACTGAGGAACTAACGGAAGGAAACAAAAGAGAAAATTTTATTTTGTCATATGGAATAACCAAAGGATGAGCATAATAAGGATGGATAGTATATCTACTGATGACGAGCTGTGCCAAGAACTGTGGAGAAATGGGATGTGGAGAAATGGGAGAACAGGTACAAGTTTCTCTTGGTGGTCTTTTTGGGCAAAAGTGACGAGCACAAATGAAATTCAAGCAAAATAAAATAAAGGAACTGACAGAATTATATCATAAGTAAACAGAACAAAGTAATTCATAGACAAACGTCTGTCTTACCGCACTCTGAACTTTCTGTTGAGCTAAGTGATGCTGGCTGTGAGTGACAAATAATAGTCTCCTGTGTTGGCTTGCCTTCAGCTTGGAACAGCTCCGATGATGAATGAGCACAATTTAGCCCCGAAATGCCTCTAGATATAATACACAAGAAGCAATCAGCAAGCGTAACAATAAAAAAGACAAGTAAGAATATTGGTTGTCCATGCCAAACCTAAATCTAGCAACCAATTATTCACCAAACTAGCACATGATCACACACAACATCCATTTCAAGGCCATGAAATAAAAGAATTCAATGATGTTATTCGTTCAACAATATATTGAATGAGAGTTTTGTACAACCTGAAGAGGTAGGGAACAAGTAGAGTGAGCAGTAGGAAAACACTTTTATATGTTACTAAAAATAAAACAAAATAGAAACTCAAGTGACGACAATTATAATCTGTGGACATCATGAAGCAGCAAATAGCCAAATTTTAGTTTAATAAAATTTTCCAGTAACTTATTAGCAATTCCAGAAATTTATCCTCAATTTCAGTAAAAATAGACCCTATTCATTTCCAAAATTTCACAATAAATAATCTCAGATCACAGCAGTTCAAAAGAAGGCCGTTTTGTCACCTGTCAAGCAAGCCTGTTTTGAGATTATGAAAATGGTCAAAAACTGGCAATAACTGCTTCTGCTTTATTTCAATTTCATGGGCTGGAACCTTTTCAATTTCCGATTCTCCATCACCATCACTGTCAATCCACGGCAAATCCATCACATAGAAACTTATCTAGAACAATGAAGAAAATAAATCACGGTCAAAAAACTAAAGCACATAAATTATATAACTAATATACATTGCACCTTGAGTAAGTACCTTAGATTTTTGCCATATTGGCAACCTCCCGGAGCTAATCTGTACCTCTGCATTAGATAGATAGCAATGGAATCCATCATGGGACTTTACAGAGCAAGCTTTTCCTGTCTTCTTTTCACTGACATCATAATTGACATCCAGGAATTCTATGCTGAGATTATTTTCACAACCTAAATCATCTTGATTTATTTCAGCTGCTTCATGTCCATTTGTACTGCCAAACATGCATTCCTCTCTTTCTGGCCAATCTGAACTTCTACACACATCCCACCATTGAACAGGTTCAACTTTGACCTTCAGGTCATCCTCTTGAATATGCACATATGAAGATGACCGGACTCTTGAACCTTCAACTGGTTCTGGCCCAACTGAAGGAAGAAGCTCATGTTGAACTACATGACCTGATGGGGTGTAAACTAACAAATACTCTAAAGCTTTGACCCTTGAATTAACGTGAAGATTGTTTTGGGATACAGAATTATGAAACATGGCAGCAACTGCTCCAGATGGGACAAAAACCTTGCCTGTAGCACTTCCAGTGGCATTGCCAACAATATTAAGCCATCCAAAACTACTGTACTTTATCCTGCTAACAACTGAAAGTGAAACTGGAGGTGGAGGTGGAGGTGAAGGTGAAGGTGAAGGTGGCAAAGGACAGTGAGTGATTGTGTAAGATGAAGTAGACCACCACGGCAAAGATGGAACTGGATATAGAGAGGGCTCTTCACCCATTGAATTAAATGACTGGAATCCAGCATCACCACCAAAAGGAGATAATACGAAAACATGGCAGGTTCCTTTAGATGAAACAATACCAATCCACTGACTGTAGTGACTAAAGCATATGTCCTGAATCAGCTATCAGATAAAATAAAAAAATGTACAAAAGTCAGAATAAAAAATATAGAATGCTAAAGAAGAAAACTGGTAATACATAAATTCCATGCTTACAGCTGATGTTATTCCACGATGCAGTCTATAAAGATGCACATAGGAAGCATCCCAGTCATAGGTTTCAACATTGCGTCCACTCTGTACGCGAGATGGCATAATTCGGAATATATTTATGTTATTCCCATAAACTGAAGCTGTAACCAAGAGTGTTCCACTGGGGTCAAAACATAGTGCAGATATGGGACTAGTGTGAGCCTTGAATTGGGAAATGACAGCTCGGGACACAAAATCCTTGACAACAACCTACAATCGACCATTTGTTCCAAGCAATAAATCAAAGATAGAATGAGAAAAAGATACCAAATTTTGATAGGAGAAGAAGGCCTAAAATGACCAGAAATGCATAATAACAAATATTTGAGCATTGACATCTTCTTGCTAACATCGCTTCAACAGAAAAAAAATTTAAAAACAACCAGAGACTAGCATATATTACCATTTGGCCAAAAGCTTAATTGGAATGATTTTAATTAGGAAACATTAAACTTCTAATCCATATGCCAGACAACATATTTTGGATTTGTTAGAGAATTTCCTGTATTTTTACATCCATTCAACATTGAATTTGTTTTTAAAAAGGGGGCCTTCTGTCCAAAACATGAAATGGAACTGTACGGCCATTGGTATTATTAGATCATTAGAACAAATATAGGCCAAGAAATTGGTTTTTATTTAAAAGGTTAAAATTTAAAGTTGGTCAGAAATTCAATTTAAAGTATGAAGAGTATAAGGCAAACCAATACAGCATTCAATGAATTCATCCAGAACATACAAAACCTTCTTATCATGAGATCCCATCAAAACCTTTGGATGAAGCCACAGGTCCAGCATTTGAATGAAATAAAGTGCAGTCATCAAATTATCACCACTACCATCTATGCTATACAGAATTGTAACTATCAACTTTTAATTATGTCAAATATGTGCCCATATAAGTAAGTAAATAACATGGGACAAAGAAAAAAGGATCGGTAAATAACTCAACCAGCTATAATCAGATTAACATGACGCAGTCTTTTAACGATTTGAAGAGTTAAAAAGAGAAACCTTACCACCCCAGCATTATCCATGTCCGTTCCAGGAAGTCTGCCAACTTTCCAGCCAGAACTTGACGACACCGGGGAATTAGATCCGTCAGGAAGCAATTCTTGACAATATTTTGAAAAAGTTCTGTATCCCATGTCCCCCAGATTAATGATTCCAGCAGCCAACTGCTTACTAGACTCCACTGCGCAACGAGCTACCAGACTGCTGCCACCAGGCGATGTTGATGGACTCACACTTGGAGAAGAAGAAAAGTTTTGTGGACTTAAGCGGCTAGTGTTTGACAGACATGGACCATTTGAGGCATAAGCTAACCACCTAGGACCCACTGTCATTGGACCATAACCTACATTAACTCCAGTTGTTCCTTGCCCAGCCAAATGGGGAACAGGATATGTAAGAACACTGAATTTATTCTCAAGTGTGACAGCATCAATGCAATATATCTGTCATCAAATGTTAAGAATATGAGTATGGCAGCTATGGTAATTCCATAATCTTCAAATGGATAGACATTAAACTAGAAGATATGTAGCAGTTCTGCATGTAGCAAAGTTTTTTAATGCTAAGAAATAAGACTTCTGTCAAACTGATAATCCAAAACAGAAAATTCATCCATTTGAAAATTAAAAATTCAATATGAAGGCAAACGGTAGAAAGTATTTATGAAAGAGAGAAATCCATAGTTATATTTGAGTCAAAGTGAAATTCAAAGTTCAATAATACCAGCCAGAAAATAAACATTTCATAAAGAACTCAATTTCAAAATAGTGTAGCTCACAAAAAATTGAGCGCATAATTCAACGAAAGTAAAGTATCTGTACAAGCAGTCAATTACTTGAGTCGCCAGACCCACAGCTACAATGTGAGGACTGCATCTAACCAAAAGCACAGCTGAGCGGAATCTTAGGACATGCACATAACAGTGTGAGCGAAGAGAGTAAAATCGAACAGAAGTAGGTGAATTAACCATGCTTCCTAACTGGGAGTCAATATTACTATCTCTTCCCAATCCACTTTGATGACTAAGATTTTGGTCAAAGTTTAAGCCATTTGTATCATCCCCCGCAACAACCAATAGTAAAGGATGCAAAGATATGAATCCTTCATGTCCATCAGACTTATAAGGGAGGGGTTGCATCTGTAAAAATGAAACTGGACCATCACGCTTTGAAACCAATTCCATGAAATTGGATGCATCCTCCACATCAAGCACTTGAAATCCATTCTGATAACCAAGGAGGAGAACATGCTTCCAAACAGATGAACTTAAATCCAGTTTGTCAAACCCAGCCCATGTTACCTGTTCACCAATAAACTCTCAAATCTAGATCCAGATAAACAAAAACTTACAGAACAATGAAAATGCAGAAGCAGATTAAAAACCGCAGAACCTAGAACCCCCATGTTCCACAAATATAAAGGATCATGATTCAGAAAATACATTAGAATCAACAATTCGTTTGCATAGAGGTAGCACTAGCATGTGAATGTTTTCCTAAAAATGAGAACTATAAGAACAGAACAAAATGCTTCCAATTCATAAATAGTAGCAGAGGACTACCCCAGTGTCGACTAATTAAGAAGCCTGATTAACAAGCTCTCACTTGAAATAACGTTCTACTATATTAAGGGGCTAGTTCAAACTTCTTAAACCTAAGCAAAACATAACAAGCACTCGAGCAGAGACAATGTCATTTCCAGACCAACATCATTCAAACTAGACAAAAAAGCCCAAAAGGGTGAGCAATTATAAGATTTCCGGACAATCACAGGATAGCACTCGAAACAACAAGTAACTGATGTATAAAATACATGATAGCATAAGCAAAAATTCCCATTCATTCTTTCACCACACAACTCAAGCCTCTGGAAGAAAACTAACCTCACATTATAATCCAACTTCTAGGTACTGTAGCTAATTTGAGGCAAACCAAAATTTCAGAAAACGAAAAAAGAAATGACGAAAAAGAACCTGATCTTTACGATCCTCAGTAGAAGTGGAAATGGAAGAAGCAACGGAGGCACTCGCAGAGCGAACCGTGGTGGAAGCATTAGTGGAGACGGTTTTAAGGCAAGAAGATATAATCCTCAGTGAATTCGGCAACAAGCCGTTATTTCTGCTCTTTCCTTTTTTCATTTATCAACCTTCTTCTCCTAAACTCCCATCAACCACGGCTACAGCAACAAGAAGAAAAACAACCGGCCGCGACTTACAACACGAGGCCTCTTCTCCACCCCCGCAACCGCCGACCTCCTGCATCGGCCGCCGAGCATCGCCGATCGCCGTCGACGAACGGATATAACATCCAATGACACTCGATCGCAGTCCGAAAGAGGCCGAAATCGGAAGGCTCAGTTTCAGTTAGTTTTGAATCGGGAAGAGAGCTGAAGCTTATCTAGGGAGTAGCTGTGTGTAGTGGCAGCAGTTTCTTTCTCTGTACTTTGGCCCTTTTAATTATCTTTTCTCTGGTTTCCATCCCTCTCTCTCTCTCTGTTTACTTGCTGTAAAATCTTCTGTTCTTTCCTTTTCTCTTGCTTTCTTTTCTCGTCTTTTCAGTTTCAATTTGCTATTGGCTGGAACTTGGCAAATAAGTCACTATTTAATATTTTAAATTGTTTTAATCTTATATCAATTTATTATACAATTAAAAATATTTTATGGACCTTTTAATATGAGATGATTTAGTCAACCCTAACAGATAACAGGCCCAATACAAGTATAAGATAGTTCATTACAACATTGGTTATAGGCCAAGGTCGTTCAATCCTAGGATGATTTTTTTTTTTTTGGTCTTAGATCAGGGCATTCACCGGCGGACTCAGTGACTAATCCCCTCGCTGGCTTGTAGGCACCTTATAGGATGGGACAGCTGACCCAAGAATTTAAGACTGCTCCACGTCCAAGGATGATTATACATATATATGTTCATTATCAAATTAACAATGGTATTAATTAATTAATAAGTCAGTGACGGCCTTGGAATGTCTGCAACATTTTTATACTGTACATTAATTCTTCTACATAATCTCCTCTTAGCTTTCATACAAATTCCTACCTAGCTATTGCTTCCACTGCTAATTCAGTTGAGGGAGGAGGCAGATTAGGCATTTCAGTGGAGGAATCACCATAGGATTGCCCAAAACACTTGTCCTTAGCTTCCTTCCTTCGTGTAGTTCTTCATTCTGGTGTGGTGTGGTGTGGTGTGCTGGAAGAATACCAAACTCTTCTGTAACAGGAATACATGTGTATATATATACATACACTCTTTGATGAACACCATGCTACTAAAGCTTATTTACCCGGTGTGCACCCGAAGAGTAATGGCGGTGGAATATAATTAAAAAAAAAACTTATATACCCAGTTCTTCCTTTTATCTGCATTCCCACTTTTTGCAGAATGTATTGGCAGAGTATCATCCATGTCCTTTATGCTAACTTTTAATTAGACACTTGCATCATACTGTGAGTTTAGATGAACCAACGCAGAGTTGATTACCAAACCGGTTTACTAACAGCCAGCTGCACGGAGCAACTGCAGCTTAGATGGTTGCTCTTGGAATCCAAATCCACCAATCAGTTTCAGCCAAATTGATACAAGTTTAATTCTTTTTGAGTGATTTGTATTGTCCTGCAAGAGATTTCTTCTTCTAAAGCTTTTCGGAAGAATGATATTTTGCCTTTCTTCATCGTCTTCAAGGAACTTAGATTGCCATTCAGAATCTCAGTAACCTGTCATTAGGTTCCAAATGCAAATGCAATCAACCACACTGCTCAAAACAAGTTCCTCCTCGCACATAACATCATCTCTAATAACTAGGCTATGAAATTGGGTACCAAAGTTTCTTTCCTGTACCTGAGTCATTTGCGGTCGTCGGATGGAAGACCGTTGTATGCATAAAGAAGCAGTCAACAGCACAAGATTCAATTGCCGAGCATCGTAGTCCTTGGCGAGAGTAGGATCAACAAGTTCCATAATCTCGTTCTTCTTTAGTAAGGGCTTTGCCTGACAAGTTCAAAACCTGAGTTTAGAGCCTAATCCACAGGACATTAGTAAGCATTCTTTTTTTTGGGAGTAATCATATTATTGTACTAATCATACCCACAAGACAAGACTTTGCTGTGAATAATCCAGAGCTCGGCGTCCGGTGACTAGTTCCAGTAGCAGTACTCCAAAGGCAAAAACATCAGTTTTTTGATCAACTATTCCATGCATCAAGTATTCGGGAGCAAGATAGCTGACAGAGAGAACTAAATGATTAACCTCGGATACATAAAAAACAGAGAACGGGTTAGTCCCAGGTAGCTATACAAACCCGAATGTGCCTTCAAACTTGGAAACAGTATGGTGAGTCCAATGCTCCGGTAGCCATTTCGCCAGCCCAAAATCACAAATCTGTGACACATCTCTGTCAATATCTACTGATAAAAGTAATGAATCTGCTGCTCTGGCTCAGAGCCATATTGAACAGAAGAGGATAACATCTATCAAGAAAGGAATCAAAAAGAAGCAATTTACGTTTAATCTATTAAAAGGAAGAGCTTTGGTTGGCATGATTAAGGATACCTTAGGCTCAAAGTCCTCAGTAAGCAAGATATTTGCAGCCTTGATGTCCCTGTGTATTATTCTTCTCTGGCAACCTTCATGAAGATACAGTAAACCCTGAGCAGTCCCCAAAGCAATCTTATACCTGATACTCCAATTTAATGTCTCTTTGGAACCTGTATAACTGGACACTTGTCAATTAAAACAAATGGGATTTGATTGAAATAGACACCTTCACATCTCAAGAAAAGACAACCCAAAAAGCAACAAACCGACCATAAAGCAGGGAAGCTAAGCTCCCACGAGGCAGATATTCAAGAACAATGTGCATTCCTCCGTCGATCCCATATCCAATCAACTTAATTGTATTACGGTGAGTTACATGGGCCATAATCCCCACCTCAGATAGGAAGTCCCCCACTTTTTCGTCTGTTGTTCCTCGTGTTAACCTTTTTACAGCTACAAGCTTCCCACTTTGCAGGTATCCCCTGTAAACCTCAGCATACCCACCTTTTCCTATCAAATTTCCTACACAGAAATGATTTTACATTCTACTTCAGCTCTTCCCGTCATACCTTTAGAGTTCTATTATTGAAATTAGTCGATAATTCAATCAAGCAAGAAAAAAGGAATTAATACAAACCTTGGCTGAAATTGTTAGTTGCAGATTCCAGCTCTGGAAGAGTAAAACTCTTTCTGGGAGCCTTTAAACTGTCGCCATTGGTATTCAGGAAAAGATTTGGTATCACACCAAAGGCTTCTCTCATACTACGACTTCTTCTCACAGAGAGCTTGAAAGCATTAAGCGGATGCGACGTAGCTACTGATTTCTTTGATTTGCTTCTTAGTAATTGGAAGAATCCACGCCAAAGCGAAGTGGGTTTTGGATCTTTCTGTGTATCAATGTCCGATGTTGGTTCCTTGGACGACCAATTTTCAGAATCTTCGCTTCTAAAGTAATCTTCAAGCACCCCAACCGGAGAACTTACATCTGTCTTCTTCTCCATTTCTTTAAAACTCATCAAGCCAACCAAGCCCGATTTGCCTTCGGCACTGTATTGTTTGAAGATTTTGGAAGAAAGAGTGAAATTGATAGGTAAGAAGAAAACTTTTGTGGATAACAAAGAAATTAGTATCTTATCCCGAATTTGACAAGTTCAGTATATTCTTTGTTTCTCCAGCAGAGGAGAACACAAGAGAATAGACGATAAAACACAAAACCAATACGCGTACTTGGAGTCTAGGATGAATCACGAGTACACGACGCGTGGTTACAAAGAACACCAATCAGATGAATTTGAAATCCGAGGTAAAACAAGAGTTCGTGTAATAGGAAATGAATCCAGATACAGAAAGTTACAGAGAAGAATGGATATATAAAGAAAGGAAAAATAAAGGTCACGATAACAAGTGGAGAAGGCAAAAACTGAAACAACAGGCAGCGGGGGAGGAGACAACGTCAGGACATTAAGACGAAAGTACAGGAATAAGAACCAAAACAAAGGTCTGTCTTGCAAGGCAAAGAAAGAGAGAAAACACCAAAAGGACTCGCTCTAAAGTTTCATACGGCCGAATCACGCAAACCCGTGTAGTGAAAGCTCAGGGACATTGAATGACGTTAATCGTGACAGGTAAAAAGAGGAAGACAAGGGGTCCTGTAACGGGGAACAAAGAATTCCGGAGAAGCTGAAAAACCTCAGAGACAATATGGCAGAGAAGGAGCAGAAGGGAAGCTAGAAGTGGACGTAAATTAGCCGTTTCTCTTTAAAGCGTCTGGACAGTCGCAGGCTTTTCAAAACTGGTCCAAAGATTGGTTCTTTCCCACTATTTAATGCTTTGAACAATTTACAAGCGGACAGCAGACATGAAACCAGTGAAAGAAAACAGACGAGTACATGGTAAAATTAAAAGATCCCGGGAAAGAGTAAGAGGTTCGTCTTCTTATCCACGACACAACATGAATGGTTATGCGTACGTTGGTCAGAGGTGGCTCTTGTTGGTCTTCTAAAATTATTTAGACCTTTTTTTTTAATAAAAAAGCTAACAACTAGTTAGAGCTAATAACAGGATTAATGGACCGAATGCGACTAACACCCATACGATCATCATTGAAAGTGTGCAGTATAACATCCGGGGGTTGTTGAAAAACCACCATACCCAAAGACACCTCAGGTCTGAACCGAGCCATAGCATCAGCTGTAGCGTTTTCCTCCCTAAAAACGTGGTACACCGTGACTTGCCAACTGTGTGACAGCAGCTCCCGAATGCTGCAGATGAGAGCATTGTCCGTACTCTCCTGAATATGGTTATTGAGCCAATGAATCACCGACATGTTATCACCCTCAACATCGACCTTGTTGATGCTCATACTCCAAGCGAGTTGCAATCCATCGAACAGCTCCACAGTTCCGCATTTGTAACCGAACAGATTCCAAAATTGTGAGCAAAACCGGCCAGCCACGAACTATTGGTACTACGTAAGACACCATCTGCAGCAACAGCCCCAGTCAAAGGATCGACGGCTCCATCCACATTCAACTTGGTCCATCCTCCTTAAAAATTATTTAGACTTTCGTACTAATGACAAACCATCATAAATATTTATGTCATCATCGACACAAAACCTTTGTTGAAAAGCTCTACTGTTATGTGTTTACTTGACGCTTATGCTTGGTTAGTGAGCAGCCACCAAAACTTGGAATTCTAATTCTAGAATGGTACAATCTTTAAGGTCCTCTCTTTCACCTTTTTTTACAAATCACGGTACAATAGGATTTTTGGAACATTTATTATAACGAAAGACAAATGTTTTTAACGACAATATCCAAGTTAAAAACTCTGTTCTAATTGTACGGTTAAGGTGTGGTTTTGCATAAATCCACGAGAAGTTGTGTCCATCGAAGACATGAAAGGAGCATGTCTTCTGACGTGAGGTGCGGTCTTAAGCACATTGAATTGCTTGATGCGAGTCCAACAAGGTAATTTCCACAACTACTATCAATTTTTTGCAATTTACAGCATAATCACTAGTTCCAATATAATATGTTCCAACTCTTACACATACTTCATTCGCACTTCACCAATCAAAGCAGATCCAATCCAACCCACTTTCCAACACCTATTAGACTTTCAATCAAACACCTAACCTTGTCTAACAACCATACAACAACTCTACAATTATACCTTCTTTACAATGATTTTCAAGGTAACTCTAATATCATGACTTTATACGATTAACCCTCGAGCAAGTAACTAAGATTACCAAAATAATTATGGAAAGATATCAAATGTAGATAAAATATTTATTGAATCAAATCAAATCGATGATAACATAACATATTTTATTTCGTGATATCAATAGTTTAATTATAATATAAGATCACAGGTTTAAGTTACAGAATCAGCCTCTGTTAGAGTGTCTCATATTGACTAGACATGAAAATGTTAGAGTGTTTATAAGTAGTAAGGGTCAACTATCCAAACAACTGGTTCTAGTTATTTAGACAATAGTTGACCCAAGGTCAATTCTTGATAGTGGACTCTACACTCTGCCCATATTTAAAAATTCAATAACATTTTGTAAAAATACAAAAGAAAAGTTGTGTATGTTATGACTTTCTCTCTAGATCTCCGCAAAGCGGGAAGCTTTGTGCACTAGGTACGTTGAAGTTAATAGTTTAATTGTAATATAATTAAACAATACATCAGAGATAATCAATACATATACAACTTAAAGACTTTAAAAGATATTCTAAGTGAAAATTTAAGAATAAGGAAAAATGATGCACATCACGATCTAAAAAATCATAATAACTCTTCTTATAACTTTATGTTAATCATTTTAATAAATTAGGGATTCAAACATTGCATGTATAAATCTTTTCATAATTAAGAGAAAAATTATTCTGAATATTAAAAATCTATATTCAAACAACTTTTGAAATACTTTTTTTTGGTTAATAAGTATATTTTATATCTGAAAAACATTGGAAGTTGAAATTTTAAATGATTTAGATAGACTAACCGAACAAAATTTAAAAAGTTATATAATGGATAGTGTATAATCAGTTAAACCGTCAGATGGTTGATGGGTCAATCGATGGTCAATCAACTAGTGGGTCATTCACCTTTGACAAAGTAAAACGATTATAAAAATTCTTCATTCCATGATAAGCAAGATGTCATAAGGATTATTTAACCCAAATATTATAAATTAATTTTATTTCTCTTTTTCTACTCTTTTTATTTTTATTTATTTATTTATTTTATTATTATTATTATTATTATTATTATTATTATTATTATTATTATTGTGTATTTGTCCTATGTAAATTAATCATAATCATGTTTATTAGTTTTTAAATAAGGTAAAAAGTGAACTCATATAATCTATTTTCATCTCGTATGTCATTCAAAGATCAAATTAAAGAACTATTACAACTAATTGTGTATTCATTTATCATAGTTTAAAAATAGTCTTTATATTAGTTAAGAATAAGATTGTGTTGCGTACTATTAGATCTCCTTATATTTTGTATATTAGTAGGATTCATATTGAATAGAATTGTTTTTGTTGCTACGGAATAATTAATGCATTTTAGGATTTTGTAAAGTAAGTTTAACCTAACTTCTTCTTTAAAGTTGTACAATAAAAAAAATATCAATTAAAAGTATGATTGATTCATGTATGAATAATTTATATTAATGTATTTATTATAGGTACGTTAGAAATAAATTTTGTTAAGATAGATTTCTCAATACTCGCATGCATCTATTTATTGCTGTAATTTGAATTATTATATTTTAAAAATTATTATTTACTCTTTTATAATGTTATTTAATTAGTTATTACACAGTTTATTTATCATATTTTTAAAATTTTTATTTTGTTCAAAATAATGTAATTTTAATATGACAGTTTTTAAAATTAGAATTGAAGGAGTTTTATAATAATTAAACAATATTAAAAAAATTATAATTTTCAATGCAGTAAACCTTAATTTCTAAAAAGAATTCATCCGAAACCAACAACTTCCTATGAATCCGTTGTAGTTTAATATAAAATGCATAAAACAAGTCCAAATCGTGTGTTACTGCTCCTGTTCAACACAGCATGCAGTGTTCACTGTTCAGTTATGTATCAAAACGTTTCGTTATCTGTTGTTAGCAGATGTAGACGTCTGATCTTAGCGAAAAACTTCTCTAGTGCACCAAAATTGATCACAAACAGATTAGCGGTCAACAAGGTCCGATTACGAAAGGAGAGCTTGGCAATGGCAGGCTTCTCGTGTGGATTTTTTTGCTTTAATAAGTTAGTCAGCTAAAATTCTCTGACTCTTTGATTGGTATTAATTAAACACGTGAAATAAAAGAGTTGACGATATGTCAATATTATCATATAGTTGCGAACATGGTCACGAAACCACAAACCTCACACGGCACCTCAAGAAGGGTGCGCCTGCCGGAAGAGCCTAGTTCCCCACTCGCTATCTGAATAATAATAATTGTAATTAAGAGGTTAAAACAAAAAATTATCGTAAATTAAAAGACTTAAATAAACATATTTATCCATAACAACAATGCAATCAACATCATTGCGAATGCTTCTTTCAGTGTCCTGTACTAAACAAATAGGGTCGGGTGACATATAATTGAAGCATTGACAAGGATGGTTTAACTTTAAGGAGTATTAATAAAATTATTCTTTTATAATTATAAAATTATATAAATTTAAGTTACAGAAATAATCACTTCATAAAAAAAAGATTACGTATAATGTGACTCTCTTTACTCTAAAAGGTGAAAAACTTTGTTGGAATATAAAAGTAAGAGCTTGTTCTGTATTGAAAAAGAGATGAAAGAAAACTAACATATAAGTCTAGTAAGTTATTCTACCTATCACCAATTGATTTTAAGATGGAGCCTTATTTAGACGTGTATGTGATCTAACTTTTCTTCTCGTGTGAGCCCGTAGGCTTATTAAAAAAAAGGAAGAGTCGGAGAAGGAGGGAACGTCCCTTTGTGAAAATAGCAATACCATGCTATAATTTAAAAAGTTAACACGTAAACCACACACTCGTATGTTGGGCTTTAATATGATTAGTATCATCATTGCACCGACAATCTGTATCGTGACAACCAAGTAAGTTACAAATGATTAGTGGTATACAATCATCTCCTTTGCCAGCCATCACCCCCTCTTGTCTCTTATCTCTTACTTCTTTTTTTTGGGCTTTTGCGAGTAACAATTTCATACTCTATTTTATTAAATTTTATCAACATAAATGTATATAGAACTAACATAAATTTGTGAATAATATTCAGTGACACAACGTTAGAATTATTTAATTAACATTCAAATAAACACAATTACCAATTTTAATCAATATTTCATAATATACACTTACATCATACTTTTTTTAATAAATGATTAATCTATTTTAATATTACAATTAAATTATCCCTCTACCCTATCACTTGTAGGCGACAGAAGCTTAAGTCAATAAAACTCCTAACATAAATTAATGGTTTCATCGATTTATTGATTATTATTATTATGGTATTCATGTAAACGTTTTATTTGGATACTAAATAATGTTGTTCGGTTTAATTTTAAATTTCAATAAAAGTTTAAAGATCAACAAATATTGTTAGATCAAATGAAGTTCTTATGATTTTGAATATAATAAAATATGTTATTACTACTGGTTTTATCTTTTGTGATATTAGTAAGTTAATTTATCAAATATTCAAGTTTAATGGGAGAAAGTGATCAAAGAATCGAAATGAACAAAAGTAAGTGTACCAAATACAATTCTAAAGAGTTTCAAGACAACTTAAGTGAAGTAAACCAAAACCAAGAAATGATGAAGTCATTTCATACGTAACAAATCATTGAAATCTTTCTTATAATCTTATACTGATCATTTAAATGAATTATAAGTTTAATCATAACATAATTATTTACACGTAAGACATAAATCATTTCATAATAAAAATATTTTAAAGAAAAACTCTTAACCTTTAAATAAATCGTAGAGAGCTTTTAAAATAATTTTGAATAAAATATTTATTGAAAATAGTTGTTTTGATGTTTTTGAAAAACTTTGAATTGTTAGAAATTAATGTTTCAAAGTATTTTTAAAAGTTGATTTCGATATGAATTCGACTATCTTAAGAATTTGGTTCAGCTAGCCTACCTAATTATAAAAAGTTATGTAGTAGAACGTAAAATACGACTATTTGAATTAGTTTTGAGGATAAGCAGACCATAATTGAGTTGTACAGAGAACATTTGACATAATAAAGCATTGTAGAGAGAATTAAAAGGCTGACTCACGAGGGTTGTAGTGGAGTGGCATGGGCTCCTCCAACCTTAACCAAGGTCTCAAGTTCGAGTCTTGAGAATGGAGTCGCTATAAAACTCGTGAGGGAGAGCTTCGCCATCCCACAAGGGTTCTACCTGGCTTAAATTGAGACTAGTCGGTTGCCCATGTGGCACCGGATATCGGTGGCTTGACCCAAAAAAAAAAGGCAAGAAAATGAAGTTTTTGAGTTGTATATAATTGTGTAGTTATTGAAATTAAAAGAATTGCTTGTGATATACATTGTGAAGATTCATGTAACCTTTTATAAGAGTCGTAAAACTTTTATATTTGCTTGTGATAAATTTAGACAATTGCAAGGCTTTATCATTATTGATTAAAAAAAGAAGACGGGACCAAATGAAGTTTTTAGAGTAGATATATTCTAAAGGTTGTTTGGTGAAGCTATTATAAAACGATTTTGTGTTTCTTTCTTTATTCTCATTTATTATTATTTGTTTTATGATTGTCTTATATGTCATAATCATTCATTAGAATAACCAATTCATTTATTAATATTTAAATATGATTAAAAATCACATTTTTACAATTCACTCCTCTTTTTATGTGCCATTCAAACCAGGGGTATGAGTATCATTTCGTTTCGGTCAAAAATTGGTACTCAAATTCTTGGTACTATATTGATTATAGAAACATATCAATTCTGGTCGGTACCAACTGGTACCGGCTTGTACTAATCAGTACCCAAAATACCAAAAAATATTAAGGAGCAAATTGAAATTCTTAAAAGTTAGGGATCAAATTGAAAAAAAAAACTAAACTAAAACCTAACGTAATTCATTTTCTCCTTCAATCTTCAACAGCCCCTCACTCTTACAGGCTGTTTGGAACAGCAATAATTGATTTCAATGTGGTAATTGAGTTCAATTCTTGCTGTTTGGAATGTTAAGAATGACATGAATTGAATTCGTTGGTGGAATTCAATCTACACCGCCTACCTGTTTCTTCATTAATCCAATTCATCCAATAATTCTAGCGATTTCAATTCTAACGCTGGCACGCTGCTGCTCTTCTTTGCTCTTCCTTCAGCTTTTAAGCAAGCATCCAAAAACAAAGCCTCTTTTTTATCATCCTCCTTTTATTTCCAAAATGGTCCACATATGTTTACTTATTTAAATAACTACAAAAAGTGATTTTTATTTTTTAATCTGTT
>JAOSBP010000009.1:15484758-15498381 GCA_027563825.1 Erythroxylum mucronatum
ATTTGATTTAAATGCAAAACTTCAATTTATATCAAATATATAAACTTTTTTGAACATATTACTTATAATGAAATTGACGTTTGTAAGTTGTTATATGTAAGTGTGAATGTTTATTAGTTGATAACATTATTTTTTAGTTAGGGATAAATGTATTATATGAAATAATTGAATTCAATTCTAATATTATTAGATTTGTTTCAAGGAGTATAATTAAATTTAATTCTAATTTTATTAATAGAATTCAATTGAATTCATACATGAATTCAATTTTAATTGTACCAAACAGCCTATTACTGTCTCACCCACCGACGCACGTCTCTCTGTCCTATCATAGTCTTGTTGCCGCCCTCCCTCATCCTCACACACCTCTTTGTCCTTTGTTGCTGTCGCTTCCTTGATAGTTGTCGTTGCTTCCTCTACAAGTTCCTGCTTCCTCCTTCTTCGCTTCCTCGCCAATTCCTTGATGGTTTGTTCTCCATCGCTTGCTACTCTCTAAGCACTATTCACCACTGTTGTTGGTCGCTGCTCCTCACACACCATTACTATTCGCTACTCTCTACACACCACCTGTGCATCCAGTCAGCCAGTTCCCGGACCCCAGATCCCAAACCTTCGCCTAGAAATGGGTCTGAAACAAAGTAATCCAAAAGCCAGATTTGCATCTGGTTAACCCACAACCTGAACTGACTAACATGCGACCCAAATCAATCCACAACCTGACCCGACTTGCATTACTCATTAACTTGGTTACAATTTGTCTGATTTTTTGTGTGTTTTAGGCTGTTTGTTTCTTCTATGGATTGTAATTGTATTGCTTTTTGGTTATGTCATATGTTTATTGTGAATGCTTTATAAAATATGCAATGAGTTTGGAAGTTGTAATTGATTGTGTGAATTGTGTGTGGTTCAACAACATTTAAGCGTTTGCATTGTGTTTTGGTTATGTCATATGTTTATTGTGAATGGCTTATAAAATATGTATTGGACTTGGAAGTTGAAATTGGTTGTGTGAATTGTGTATGGTTAAACAACATTTAAGTGTTGTGAATTCATGAAGAAATGAGATCAAAATAACATGTATGGAAGAACATGTAAGCATTATTAATTGTGCATGGTTAAAGAACATGTAATATTATTTTTATTTTAATAATCATAAAGATGAGATCAAAATTAATTCATTAAAATGTTAAAATGTTAATTGATTTATATGAAACATACAATTTAGTAATTATTTTTTTTATATAAAAGGTATTTAACATATGATTAATCATTTAAATATAAGATTTAATATATAACTAAATCATTTAACATATGTAATTAAGTTAAGAAAATTAAATGTTTGCATTTTATATTTGCTCATTGTTGTCATTAGGAAATAATATTACAAATATTAATCCTATCTTATGGTAGCAAATAGACATTCATCATTTTATCTTATGGACAGTCTAATACATAGTAGAAAACAGTATATGAATTTATAAAAGAATACTTATTATTCAACATATGTGAAATTGTAAGTGTTTAAATATGTTATCATAAAGAAAAGTCATTTTTGCAACGTGTGTTATCATAAAGAAATATGTAAGATAAAATTTATCTGGAATGTGGACATGTTTATAATTGAATATTGAATTTTTATAGTTATGTGATGATATTATATATAAAAATTATATTTTTAATATGAATTTCTTAATTTAATTTTGATAATGTCTTTATTTATTTTTGTCAATGTTTTAGAAACCGGACCAAAAGTTAAACAGGTAAGACAAGAGGTTTAAGGTTTAAAAGGTTCAATAAATATTAGATTGAAATAAAACTAATTAAAGATTGAATAAACTTAAAGAATTTAAAATATGATTGAAAGAGGTTGTCCTTACCCATTGAAAAAAATTGAAGTTTAATTAAAAAAATTGCTAAATGAAAATAAATTGATTTATTTTAGTTTATAAGAACTTATTAATTTATGAAAATAACCAATTAATTAATAAATTGATCAGTTTTTTACAACAAAATTTATTAAAGTAAATTGAACTGGAGAATTAAAAACAAACCATAAAGTTAGTCAAATTAAAGTTTTTACGATTAAACTAGTTGAGTTATTTGATCATTTATTTTTTTAGATAAATGGAGGAGAGTTCAAGTACTCCTGATAATTTATCCATTTCAGGAAGATTTGATGATCCAATTAGAGCTCATGCTAGTTTGATTCCATGAATAAAGAACTGTACCATTTATGTGTATTACAACAAGCATTTGAAAGGTGAAGTAATCATTATATTAAAGAAGCATTTAGTTGGGAGCATAGGTGATGTAGAGCCTTATAAAAAAGTAAGTCATGACGTGAAATGATAAATGAAAACTTTACTTGAAGAGTATCAAGATGAAAAAGATAGAAGAAAAAGGCTAAAATATGAAAATGGTCGTGGAAGTTCTTTTTCTAGTGGTCAGGATGATAGTAGGGATGTTAAAGGTGTTGGTATTCTTACCCAACAAGAAGGAAATGTTGCACTGGATATGATGAAAAGAAAAAGACGTGTCTAATTTTTTTCACCATGAACAATTCTTAAAGCTCAACCTTCAATTCGTAATGCCTTTTAATCTGAAGCGACTCGTAATATGAACATTACAATGACTAGATGGTAGTTTGATTTAGGTGTATCATTCAACATTGCTCAATCTTATTATTACCAACCTATAGTGGATGTTATTGCCTTTTACGGTCCATGATATAAGACTCCTTCAATTGATGACTATAGAGGTAAACTTCTGAGTAGTTCTCTTTACTAAATAAACAGTTATTTGGATGAAAGAAGATGACTTGGACAACATATAAATGTTCAATTATGTGTGATGGTTAGACAAATAGAAGATATGAACCTATTATCAATTTTTTAATTTATTCAACTAAGATAGTGTTTTTGAAGCCTATTGATACATCTGACCTTGGTAAAATTACTGATACTTTGTTTCAGATATTCAATGAAGTTGGACTAAAAAATATTGTTCAATTCATTATTGATAATAATTCTGCTTACAAAGTAATTAGAAAAAGGTTACAAAATAGTATGATTTTTTTTATTAGACTACTTGTGTTGCACAATATGTTGATCTTAAGTTGAAAAATATAAGAGATGATAGATATTTTCCTATCATTGATGAGACTATGCAGAAAATAAAGAAAGTGACTAAGTTTATCTATAATCATGTATGAGTACTAAATTTGATGTGAAAGAAATTTACCAATGATAG
The DNA here is from genome assembly GCA_027563825.1 of Erythroxylum mucronatum. Classification (NCBI taxonomy): domain Eukaryota; kingdom Viridiplantae; phylum Streptophyta; class Magnoliopsida; order Malpighiales; family Erythroxylaceae; genus Erythroxylum; species Erythroxylum mucronatum. The sequence goes on from JAOSBP010000009.1 coordinate 15,488,008, forward strand.
GAATTTATGTCGTCATACTATAACAAGGTTTGTGACTAATTTTTTTGATCACTTTAATGTTTTGTTCTGATGAAGAAGGAGTTGAGACAAATGTTTATAAGTGATAAGTGAGTTGTATCACAATATGACATGTCTAATGTTGGAGTTAAGGTTTCTAAAATTATACTTGAAGATAAAGAATTTTGTTCCTAATGTCAACTTGTAATCAGAGTTTATGAGTCTTTAGTAAGAGTGCTTGGTTTAACTAATAATGAAGAGAAGGTAACAATAGATTATTTTTAAGATATCATAGAAAGGGTGAAGGAAGCAATCATGGTCAATATGAAAAATAGACCTTCTTTGTACACATTTTATCTTGCGATCATCAATGAGAGATGAAAAAGATAAATTTACTCTCTATTGTTTGCAGCTGAGGCATTTTTAAATCCTAGTATTTGTTTTAGACCAAAATTTACAACGAAAGTTGAAGTTAATAAGGAAATTTTATTAACTATTACAACAATTGTTGCCCTTGAGATGATGCAAGATCTCCTAAGCTCACAAATGGAGGTTTATAAGAATGTTTGTGGTGATTTTAGGATGCTCGTTACTAGTAGAGACAAGCTTAATCCAAGTATATTTTTTTACCTTTATTACTTGTTAAAAATTAATCATCATTTTATTTTGTTTATGATGTTACTTTTGCTATTTTACAGTTGCTTCATGGGGACCAATTTGGGATTGGTCTTCCATAATTGCAAAGATCTACAATTCAAATTCAGAGTCAATGTATGAGTGCAACAAGATATGAAAGGAATTGAAGCATATTTAAATTCATTCACTATAAGAAAATAAATAAATTGGAGCACAAAAGATTGAACAATTTGGTAGTTGTTCGATATAACTTAAAGTTTCAGGAAAGGTATGTTATTATCATTATTAAGTTAAATATAATTCCTTGTAATTTCTTAATAATTTTATTTTATTTATTTACTAAGACTCTTAATAAAACAAGTATTTTTGTAGATTAAATTTACCTTGACCATATCAATCTTTTGAATGATTAGATTTCTAAGGAATAGTTTGATAAATGAGAATGACTTAGAAGATAATTTTGAAAGAAAAATATTAACATATAATTTGGTGTAATGAATTTGAATGATGGTGATGATGAGACTCATCTCAATGATGAAAATTTTGTATCAAATGAGAATTGAGATCAATACGATTTGAGTAGATATTCGATTGAATGAAGTTTCATGTTTTTATTTCTCCTCTTCTTTTAATTTCACTTATATTTAATGTATATGTTAAATTTTTTTTGGTAATTCAGTACATTTACAAATAAATAAAAATTATGTACATCGAAAAATTGCCAAAGGTGGCAATCTCTAACCCCAACTGAGGAAACTTACCATATGTTAAATTCTATATATGCAATATAAATATAATTGTAAATATTTTAATTTCATGTTTCACTTCTAATTAGTTGTATCATTGACACGAACTCTTGTTGTAAATTGTAATACTTAAAGAGTCATTGATATCTATTTTTCTTTTTATTTAATGTTTTGATGTAATATTATTTATTATATGATGAAATTGTAACATTTTAAGTACTTTGTATTGTCCTTAATTTTATATTTATATAATGATTAAATAATCTTTTTCATATTAATTGTGGTTATTATTTATATGTTAAATATGTGAAAAATAATATTAATAGAAATAAATAAATTGTTGTTATTTCAAATTTCTATTATTATAATTTTTTGTGACATGGTTGATATAAAATTATAAGTTATACTGTATAATGAATTGAAGGATTTTTTAATTTTAAAAAATTGAAGGACTATTTTGCAAATTTAAAAAATTACTCGAAATAATACTAATACAGTACCGTATCAAAACTAGATTTAGTACCAGTATCAATATGATATTCATAATATTGATTGAGAGAGCAATAAGTATCTAATGTGGCATAAAAGTTTTAAGATAAAAGATACAATTCTTTTGTGATTTTTATTCATTATAAAAATATTTTATAGTATTGATAACTAAAAATAACTACTTTTTACTAAAATCTTGTTGATTTATTTAACAAAATGGCTTTTAGAATAGTCTTATACACAACACACTGCGCTCCGAAGTCCTACTACTGCTATACCTGATACGATTTTCACACATATTTTTGGTAAATAGTTTAAGTTAACTAATAAAACATATCGTTATTAAATGCAAGAAACATGATGACGTTCCTTAAAATGAAATAGGTACAGAAGGAGGCATGAAAAAGCTTGTCTTTTATTCTTGCAGACGTGTGAAGGATAGGTACTAATAGTGTCTTTTTCGTCGTTAGAAACGTGAAAAAGGAGGAAATTTTGAGTCGAAATTGGACTTTGCTAGCAACCTCTCAAGTCGATTCCTTAGTTTGTTTGATTGATCTTATATGAAATAAGCTTTTTTTTAAAAATCTTTCCAAAGAACCTTTTTTTATAAGAAGTCAGTCATTAAAAGAGTTTCTTACAGTAGACTCTTTAACAACATAAAAATAAAAAGTATTTTTAATTTTAACTATATTTTGTTTTGTAATAAAAATTATTTATGCATATAAAAATTATTTAAAATATATTAAACAATATACAAAACATAATATATTAATTATTATATAATTTTAAACCATATGAAACATAAATGAAAATACATCTAATTAAATCTTTTATATAGATTATAACATAAGTAAAACTAATATAAAAAATAAATATTAAAACATTAAAAAAATCAAATAATAAGTTTCCAAAATAAACGTGAAGATGAGTTTGTGGGTATTGTGAGAATTATGTGTAAAACATAAGGGCAAAAGAAACTAAAAAATAAGTTCATTAATTGATCTGAAAAGTCTACCCAAAAAAACCTTTTGAGAGGATTTTCAGAAGCTCCAAATTTAAGTTTCTTAAAAAACTATATTTTAGCTGCCAAAAAAGTCATATCTATTAAAGAAATATTTTTTATTTTACAGTCAAACACTCATATTTTTTTATAAAAAAATTGTAGTGAAAAACCTATCAAAAATTTATCCAAACAATCACTTAAGCTAGCGGTAGAAGCAGGACAAAGAATAAATGGATACTTATAAAACAAAGAGGGAATAAGTGATTTGTCTCTTAGAATAGAACCTCTTGGTGCCTAATTTAAAAGGTTTAGTGACAACTCAATTGAAATTAAAAATAAAGATAAATTAACATTTATTAAATCGAATTTATCATTAAATATAATTATATAAAAAGGTGCAATATATTTATACTCATTAAATATGTTATAATTTAAAGTTATTACGTATTCTTGGAATTTACTTTAAAACATATACGTACGTGCTACTATAATTACCTTTCATACGGACGACTAAGTCGTCGGGCATCCCACTCTAGAAGCCCACTTAGTTCCTGGATCATTCCTCTGCCTCTGGTCTGGATAGCCCCCAATTGCTGACCGTAAAGAAATGCCTCTTTATCTAATCTGTTTTCTTTTTCATGCAATTCCTTTATTATTATTTATAACAAAAAGGTCGTAATCATTACTCATTTGATTAAGTATTATAATATTAAATTTTGGTTTTATACGAAGAAAGAGAGGCTAAACGAAGAACTGAAAACAAGGTATCAGAAAAGTGGTTGACCCAAATACAGTCATCTGCCTACTGGAATCTGCCTAATGGTGCTGACAAAAAGTAAGTGAAAAAAATCAAAGGGGTATATTAGTTTCACAAACGTTGACTTGATTGCAGTTGATTGTAAGGTTTTACTGCAGTTATTTATAATTGTATTTATCGGTTACTAAATATAAAATAATTGTATCAACTACTGTTAATTTTTCTATACCAAATAAACACAAAAAAATAAATATGAAATTAAACAAATCAATACCGAAATTTGGTAATGCAATTCAGCATATCTTACCTATATCTGTGGGGCCCTCACCCAACTTAATTCTTTTACTAACGACAGTAGTTTTATACAAGGCTTTACTGAGTCAACACCACTCAACTCTTGACACTATCCCTTGTTTTCACTACTCGTGAAAGAATTTCATACTCAATAGTACGGCCGCCTCGTACTAACCTCAACAGAGGATTTTCTCAATTAATCTTTTAAAAAAAGAACATTAAACAAACAACTCAAGTGATTAAAATAATAAAGAACGAAAACTAAATACACTTAAAATAGACAAGAACAGCTTTCCGAAAAGTTTTTAGCTTTTCTGAAGATTAATCTGATAGTTGTTCACCAATGACACTAGCTACCAATCTGCTACTCAAAATTTTCTACACTCCACTACCACGTGATCTGCTCATTAACCAACAACCAACCTAGAATAAGACAGAGAGGGAGTCACGTATAAAGGAGTCACATATGCACCATCACAAAATCTGCAGGACTGCAGCTCATAAAATATGTCCTTCAGCCCACACACTGTCATGCACACACGCTGTTAAACCATATGAGGAGTCACATACACACACACACCACTCTTACTTCAACCCACGTGCACAATCCCTCAAATCACCAAAATAATGAGATCAAGGTTTCAACATTCACGCACACACCATCAATCAACGCCCAACCAAAACCTTCACCAAGTCACTCATGTGTGTGTGGTACAGAAGCAAGATAACGCACATAGAAAATTTTATACATGAAAAATCACCCACACAACAACACTCCTTCAGCTATCTCACTATATTCGCAACACACAACAACGTGATTTTTTCCATACACAATCAATCAACCAATACCAAGACACCACCACAAATTCCTTCATCCAAGCCTCCTTCAATGCAGTAAAATATTCATATTAAAACTGCACATTTTTCCTCTTTCATTCACCATCAAAACTCACCAGAAAAACCTCACCAAAACACTCACATATTTTTCTGCAAAACAGAGACAACATCCAACGATGTACACAATAAGACTAACTCAGCAGTGATTCACGGTAACATCCATCAAGAAGAAAATCACCCAATAACTCACGTGTGTGCCTCAAAGAACTTAGCCACACAGTAGTTAAAAATTTTAGACATAGAAACCTTCACACCAGATAACTTACATGTCATTTTGCATTATTCATATTTCAAAAAGAAACGTAATCTACTCCAATCTTCATTCAAAATGGACTTTTATTTGTACAATAACATTATCCAAATATTCAATTTAAGTAAGACTTCGTGATTTATATTTTTAATCATTATCATAAATATTCAATAATAAAAAATGCCAAAATTAAACAATAAGATATTTTAACAGTTAGAAAGCACCTTTGAAAATTGTCTTAAAATTCTAAAACTGCTTCTATAATCAAAAACACCAAAATTAAATAATAAGACATATCTAAAAGAACACCTTTGAAATTTGTCTTAAATTTCTAAAACTGGCACCTTTGAAAATTGTCTTAAAATTCTAAAACTGCTTCTAAAATCAAAAACACCAAAATTAAATAATAAGACATATCTAAGAGAACACCTTTGAAATTTGTCTTAAAATTCTAAAACTGTGTCTCCCTGTGGCTGCGGCTGCTGCTGCTCCTAAAACTAAAAGCTCAAGTTTTGATTAAAAAATTAAATAATAAGACATATGGAACCACCTTTGAAATTTGTTTAAAATTCTAAAACTGTGTCTCCCTGTGTGGCCGCGGCTGCTGCTAAAACTAAAAGCTCATGTCTTGATTAAAACTCTCGCAAGTCAAACCTTATACCCACTTGATGAAACAAACTTAGCCTGAACTGCATCTCCAATGACACCGTTACGGCAGCTTCTCATCTTCACATTCTTAGCTCTCTCGTCGACCTCAATCCTCGCACAGAACGGCACAGCACCACCATGTCCGCTTGACTTCACCGCCCTACGGAATCTCGCAGCCCGCTCCAACAAACCAACCACGGACACTTCTCTGGCTTGCCAGTACATCAAACAAGGCCTAAGATTCGTCGAAGCCCGGTACCTTCAGAGCACGGGCAATTTCTTGCCTCCACTTAATTCGTCACAGTCGTGTTGGCTCTCGTACCAGAAGCTTCTCGACGAAGTTTATCCCAACTTCGACATTCGCTCCTCTTGTGGGTTCCAAACCAGCTGGATCTCCCAGGGCTGCATGAACATCACCACACGAACCCAGTTCGAGTCTTTGATCCCCAACACCACTTTGAACGACGTGGTTGCAAACTGTAACCAATCGCTTGAGAACAACTCTCCTTGTGCAGCTTGTACTACGAGCTTGTCGAAGCTTCAAGCCTCATACTTGACGGGACCTTCTGTCGGTAACGTGTCTGATTGTCAGGGGTATCCGTCGATCTATGCGGCGGCGTTTGTGAATATGTACGGGCCTACTGATAAGGGTACTGCCAAGTGTTTGTTTTTCCTTGATTTTATTTCGAAAAGTGGATCTAATAAGAGGAAGAAAAAAGTTTTGATCTTGGTGTTGTCTATAGTGTGTGGTGTTGGGCTGTTGATGGGAATTGGTGGGTGTTGGCTTTTGAGGCGTAGACATGAGGTTTTGAAGAGGAGGAGGGATAGTAAGATTGACAGAGTTGAGACAGGTACGGGTTCTGGGTTGGATTCGATTACTGAAAGTACTACTTTGGTTAAGTTCACATTTGAGGAGATAAAGAAGGCAACTAGGAATTTTAATAGGGATTTTATTATTGGGAGAGGAGGGTATGGGAATGTGTATAGAGGTGAGTTGGCTGATGGATCGGAAGTGGCTTTGAAAAGGTTCAAGAATTGTTCTGCTGCTGGTGATGCCAGTTTTGCACATGAAGTTGAAGTGATAGCCAGTGTGAGGCATGTCAATCTTGTTGCTTTGAGAGGGTATTGCATCGCCACTACTCCGTTTGAAGGTCACCAAAGAATAATTGTGTGTGATTTGATGAAGAATGGAAGTTTGTATGATCACTTGTTCGGGTCTATGATGGAGAAACTTAGCTGGCCCAGTCGACAGAAGATTGCGCTAGGGACTGCCAGAGGGTTGGCTTATTTGCATTACGGAGCTCAGCCAGGGATCATTCATCGAGATATTAAGGCCAGTAATATACTTCTGGATGAGAGGTATGAGCCAAAGGTGGCTGATTTTGGGCTGGCAAAGTTTACCCCGGAGGGAATGACACATTTGAGTACTAGAGTAGCTGGTACTATGGGATATGTTGCTCCTGAGTATGTTCTGTACGGGCAATTAACTGATAGAAGTGATGTGTATAGCTTTGGTGTTGTGCTTCTTGAGCTTTTGAGCGGAAAAAAAGCACTTGTGATGGATCATGACAACCAGCCCTCTCTTCTGACTGATTGGGCATGGTCACTGGTGAAAAAAGGAAGAAGTTTAGATGTTATTGAAGGTGGTATGCCAGAGTTGGGTGAACAAGATGTTCTGGAGAAGTATGTGTTGATTGCTGTTCTTTGTTCTCACCCTCAGTTATATGCCAGGCCAACAATGGATCAGGTTGTGAAGATGCTGGAAACAGAGATATCAGTTCCCACCATCCCAGAAAGGCCAATTCCTCTTGTAGCCGAGAGGGGTGACATTGAGAAATCGATCAGCAGTATTGGCGCAGATCAGCTCTCTAGTCCTGCAGGCTACCATCCGTATACGTTCGAAAGTGATCACGCTTCTCACAACAACCAAGAAGGGTCAAGTTCAGACACTAGATAGTTTCATATGTCCTGTGGTTCTCCTCTCAACCAGACTTTTTTCTCTAAATCATACTGCATGGTTCCTGAAGTAGGAATCGCATTCTTGTTGTAAAGATATGTAGAACAAAAATTCATTCATGAAATCATAGATCTAGATGACATTCTTTGGGATCCAATACTTTTTGACCTTTGGTATATTTTGTAATTCACTCCATGGATGTGATTACTAATAAGACTGATGAACAAAACTTCTAGTTTCTATCAAACAATCATCATTCTTGTGAGCTCAGCTATATAAAGGATCCTTCCCAGCTCGAATGGTTGCAGTTCCTTGGGTCGTAATGTGACTTTCAAGATCAAGACAACGTCCGTCAGTTGATCATTTCTGTCGCTGGAAAAAGTTTTTCCACTTTCGATTGCCGTGCTATCCCCGCGTACATTAAAGTAGTACCTGGAACTTGTGAACTGGTTTGGTGCATGGACAATATCTTCCACCTACAACTTTCCTATATTCCGATTTCAGGACCTATCATGGTAGTTGAATTTTATCTCTTTTAAGTCTTTTAACGTTGGATTTGGACCAAAAGTTAACAATTCGTGGTTTTTGTGGTGCTAGGAACAAAAGGACTGATTTTTGGGAGTTAGGATCATTCGTTTAATATTACTCTGTCCTATCATGTCCATTGAATCTCAGTCATTTATTTATGTGAGCCCTGTATTTATTTATGCGTGTCCTGCACAAATGGACAAAATAGGACAGAGTAATACTGGACAGAGGATCCAGACTCCATTTTTTGGGCAGATCCAAGTGGTAATTGGTGTATAAAGAAGCTTGGTAACGATAAGGATCGTATTTTAGCAGGTTTCTTTAACATTGTCACGCTTCTCGACAAGAAGTGTCTAATTCTGATAACTGGAAAAGAGAGAGCAAAAAAAACAATGATTGCTGTTTTCATTTTTCGCTCCTCTTGTTAACGTTCTTCTGGTAACTTTAAAGTTTGCTACTCTCACCTGGGTTGCAGAATGATAGCAATACTGATAGCAATATGGGTCCTAAACCCATATTGACATATGCTAGGAGATTCACTAAGGTAGAGAGGAGTGAGTCACCAAACGGTTAGAGAAGTTAGTTAGAGGAGAGAGAGAGATGAGATACTATATATGATAGCAATATGGGTCTCTTCTTTGGAGGGCTGCGAGAGGACATCCGGCTGGAGGTGGTAGCGCTGGATCCTTCTTCTCGCTATCGACTGATAGCAGCAGCTCGAGCGGTGGAGAGGAAGCTCACTCCATCGTCCCACTTCAAGCCGAACGTGGGTTGGAGACCCATGGGCGGCCCACGATTCGGGCCTCCCCAACCGACTGTAGGAGGCCGCACTTGGGTCGGTGCACGACCCGAACAGGATCGACCCCATGCATAAGCCGGAAGGGACGTTTATCAGGGGGCCAACAGAGAGGGAGACGGAGATCGGCGACATGGTGAGGAAAGAGTTGATGAAGGACGCTCGAGGGGCACCCGAAATCTCTCTTACCAGGAGTTGCTGGACCGTAGGGCTAAAGGCCTATGCTTCAAGTGTGGTCAGCACTTCGGACCCAGGCACATATGCCCCGATAAACATCTACGCCTGCTGATTCTGGAGGAAAACGAAGAAGAAGAGGGAACACCTTCTGGAGTTGAGCATAAAGCGGCGACCACAGTGGGAGAAGCATGGGAGATGGTCTGTCGAGCGCTAGAAGGAGGGCCGGAGGATGGGGAACTGGTTCAACCCAAGACTCTAAAAATTGAGGTCAAGTTATCAGGGATTCCCATCTTGCTCCTCATCGACAGTGGGGCAAGCAACAACTACCTGTCGCAGGACTTGGTGAATACCTTGGGATTGCCGGTCGTTCCAACAGCTGTTTATGGAGTGAAATTAGGAAATGGGACCAAGTGTTTTTCACAGGGTCGGTGTAGGGGATTATCGGTGATAGTTGGGAACGTGGAACTGAAGATTGATGCTTATATTTTGCAGCTGGGAGGCATTGATCTGGTTTTGGGGGCTGAATGGTTGGAAACTTTGGGAGAGGTAAGGATGGATTTTCAGCAGAAAACTGTGAGCTGGGGATTTAAACATGGGAAAGCAGTAGTCACCTTGGGAGGGCAAGGTGGGGAGTAGGCCCAACCGACTTCGGCCTTGCAAGGAGAGCTTCAGCTAATCAGAATGGAGGTTCAGAATGAGGATTCAAGTGCTGATAATGCTGCAGATGGTGGTGATTTGGAGTTAATTTTAAGACAAAAGGCTTTGGCAAATCTAAGGGGATTCTGTGGAGGTTTCTCTTCCAATGCAAAGAGTTCGGTTGATCAAGAATATTGTTCTCAAAGAATGCAGGAAGATCCTTCTAACCTTGTTGAACATACTGTCCAGAAGAATCAAGAGCAGATTGTCGAATGGCTTGTGTTGTGGAAAGGGAAACCAATTGAGGAAACTTTATGGACAGCAGCTGTTCACATACAGCAAAAATTTCCTCCCTTCTGCCTTGAGGACAAGGCAGATTTTGTAGGGGGTGGAATTGATAGCAATACTCATAGCAATATGGGTCCTAAACCCATATTGACATATGCTAGGAGAATCACTAAGGTAGGGAGGAGTGAGTCACCAAATGGTTAGAGAAGTTAGTTAGAGGAGAGAGAGAGATGAGATACTATATATGGGAGGGGGTAGTAGAATAGGGTATCTTT
>JAOSBP010000009.1:15498481-15513133 GCA_027563825.1 Erythroxylum mucronatum
AACTTCCACTACCAATTTCAAAATTCAACCTTTCCCTTCTATCTCTCTCATATTGATATTCATCAAGCAATGTTTTCGTATGTCACTTCACATTATGACTTACTTTTGTACAAGGTTTTACATCTCCTTTAACCCCAGCTAAATGTTTTTTTTAATCGGGTGATTCCTCCACTTTTCAAATGCTTGTTATAAAACAAGAAAATAGTATAGTTCCTTATACTGGGAACCAATGTAGCATGAGCCCAAGCTAGATCATTATATCTTCCTAAAATGAGTTGATCAGAAGTATTTGAACTTTCTTTCATTTATCTGTAAAAATAAATATATACATATATCAAAATAAATAACGCATAATTTCAGTACACAATATGCATATCCATCTTATATAAAATAACTTGTTATGTATAATTACATTACACACAATTCAATTTTATGGAACACAATTCACTATAAGTCAAAAGCTAACAATTCAAAACATTCAAAATATATAATTACACAAAATATACATAAACACTTTCCATTTCCAACAATCTCAAAACATGCATAAACAATTTCCATTTCTAACATCAACAAATCATACATAAACAATTTCTATTTCCAGCAATTTTCAACAATTTCCATTTCTATTAATCACAAATCATTCATAAAATAATTTCCATTTTCAACAATCACAAAACATGCATAAACAATTTCCATTTCCAACAATTTTCAACAATTTCCATTTTCATTTCCAATAATCACAGTACATTCATAAAACAATTTCTATTTCCAACATCTACAAATCATACATAAACAATTTCCATTTCCATTTCTAACATCCACAAATCATATGTAAAAAATTTCTATTTCCAGCATCCACTTATCATAGATAATTTCATTTCTATTTCCAAAAATTTTCAACATTTTCCATTTCTACTTCCAAAAATCACGAAACATTCATAAAATAATTTCCATTTCCAACATCCACAAATCATACATAAATAATTTCTATTTCTAATATTGACAAATCATACATAATTTCATTTCCATTTTTATCAATTTTTAACAATTTCCATTTTCATTTCCAATAATCACAATACATTCATAAAATAATTTACATTTCCAACATCCACAAATCATACATAAACAATTTCTATGCTTAGGTTCAGATCCTTTATATTCGTTATTATGTTCCAACTCTGTTCTGTTCTGTGTACATTAGGACATTGTTTTGTAATTAAAATTATGTTATTTTATGTGCAAAATAAGGTTAGAATAGAGATATTGAAATAGAAGATCTTGTTCTGTACGTACGCCTACTACCTGCTCCATATAAAAATTTAGCTTTATTTAAATTTAACAAATATAGCATATTGAATTAAGTTTCTTTTAATTATTTCGATAAATTTCATTCCAACATTTATTGCAGAACAAAGGGAAAAAAACAGGAAAAAAAAGTTATACAAAATAAGGACTTATAGGTAAAAAAGGAAACTATTAATGTTGGTAGTTAGACAATATGAAAGGTCACAATGAACAGCCACATAACATATCCTCCAATGGTTATGTTTTTTCTCCAATATAAAAGGGGAAGTTGGCTTGTGAAAGGGTATCTTTTTCATAAGACAACAAAAACATTAGAAACAAAAGAGGTTTTCGGTGATCCTCTCTCTCTCACACAAAAGATAAACATTTTTCTTTATTCTTCTCGATTCACGTGAATCACACCATCAAAGGATTTGAGTTTGGGACGTGAATAATCGGTGACTCTAGTAGCCTACCGAAATCCGAAGATTAGCAAACAGTAAATCGATCCGGTAATTTCGCATTAAGGTCAGTCCTTATATTATTCTACAGAAACTGATGTTTGTGATTCATGAAAAACAAGATCAGCACTTGGCACAACAGTATACGAGGTATTCTTCACATGACAAATTATGATAAAGCTCTTCCTTGTATTTCAAGTTTCTCAACTTGCTGATTTGCGTCACACAAGCGAACTAGTAATTACCACTATCTCAAGCTGTAACTAAGTGTAGCTTTTTCTACTGAAAGTAAATGATTTACAGATGGAAGGAAGCAAAGAGATAAAGCAAAATAGTTAAGAAAAAGGGCACGAAAATTATTATCGAAATTTATCCTTCTCATCATCTGCCTTCCATTTCCATACACCTTTGGAAGAGTCGGTTATCTTTACAACCTTCTGTTTAGGTTGCTGTCTCTTTCTACGGACATGTTCTTGATCATTATGATTCGATATGACTACATCAACTTTCACAATATGGTGATCAGAAGTCCCTTTCGAAGAGAACACTGAGTAGGACCCTGGAATAAATTTGTAAGGTGAATTAGGGGACGCCAAGATGTAGTCCACCCGAGTCCCATACTTGCATGTCCCTTGCACATCTTCGTTCAGGTGAAAAGAAAACAAAAAAAGTGTTTATGTCATTAATTACACAAACTAAAAGCTACAGGCAACATAGTTACAGCGTTCAGAATGATTTTTCTCACCCTGTCCTTTAGCTATCATGACTACTGACTCGCATTCTCCTGCAAAGTCCTTCGCATCTGCGTAGTGATTACTCTTCAGAAACTTCATCACTTCAACCTTGGGTGTTGGCTTTCCCATCTCTTCGTAGTACTGCAACATGATTATGATAGTAGTTTCAGATTACGTTAAGACAACAAAGAAGAAAAAGGTTGGACTTTCTTGTAGGATTACCTTAACGATGTCTGCCCATCTCTCAGCAGAATAATCGGTCCCATCTAGAGAGTTAAGTCCTCCTGCCAAGATGTGGGGACCATCACTTGATTGTATTATGGCATTTATTTGCTTCATCCTCCAATTCTCGTCCAGATGATCAAGGTGGGTACAGTGAAAGTTGATCTCTCCTACAAGGGGCACATCAACTGTGGCCTTGAGAATATTCCTGGATTCGGAGAGAAATCAGTTATGGAGTGTCATGTTTCTTTCTGTTGCTCAATCATTTTCGTAACTACCAGAGCACATTTGACGTCTGTGACTCGTGTGATTACTTATATCCTAATTTGAAGACAGTTAAGCCTTTCAGAATCCCAAAAAGATGCTATTACTGGAAGTAGTTGGCACTTTATAAAACAAATTAGTTGCTCTGGCACTCTGGCTGGGAATAATTGTGACATTGATGGTAGAGTGGTAGGTCAAAGTCACTGGTTTTCGCTACTCCATTTCATTCTTGTGAAACTGCCACTTAAGTAAAAGATCTGCATGATCACCTACTGTATATGCTGAGTAAACAGCCAGTAATGAAACAAAATAGCATATCTTAAAAAAAAAAAGAGAGAAAAATTTAAGTTAATGTTACATATCACCTTAAAATTTTCATTAAATTTTAATTTTTAAAAATATTTTAATACTTATAAGTTAATTTTTAACATAATCCTTATACAGAAGAGTAGACTTTTCAAGATTTCAGCTAAATTGTCCTAATAATTTAATGAAATGGAATACCTACATTCCAGCTATACCAATGCACAACTCACCTGACGCAAGAAACTTAAACCAATGTCTCTTTTCCATCAAATCTTGAAGATCCAAAACATGAGAAAATTTGAGCCTTCTAAGGGTTTTTACAGGATAAACTTAACCATACTGGGTGCTAGTTTTCTGGGGATTTTTAAATCAATATTCTCCCTCTCCTAAATGGCCAGAATCTAAAGGGATGGAATACTTTTCAGCAAATCATGCTCTTTTTAATTCTTGAATTCACATCTGTTTTCTTTCCCACTCTTAATTTTATATATATTGCCTTGAATGTTAATCTTTCATGAGTATTTTCTGAGAAACTGTTGGCAATGCTCACTTATAAGAGTATGAAACAATGCAACAGAAAAAAAAAAAAAGAGGCAATGGATTTCTTCTCTACATGCAGCCAGGATGAAAAGAGGAACACAGAAACATAAGGAAGTGCCTGATCAGGAGGTTTTGAGATTGTATACAACTATACTACCCCACATGCATTCATGCAGACAGACCTTCATCAACTGAGATCCTTAAAAGTTACTGTACATGACAATTCTTTATGTGCATTAGCTGGAGAGATTATTGCTGACTGTTGAAAAGCAGAAACTTTTCTTTATTTCCCAAAACTTTTGGCCCATGCGTCCTACTCTCATGTCTGGATAAAAACAGTTGGATGAACTATAACAAAAGTGAATCAGAAACAGGCAGGCCTTGCTGGGTTCAAAATTAACTGAGAGACAAATTTAGACAAACCTGAAATCAGTATCGTCAAAGATCTTCTGCACTTTCCATCTTTTAATTGGCCACTTCGACAAGATGGCATTTCCATATTCAGGAGCCCAGCTCTCGGCAAACACATAATCCATTCCCAGAGCAGCAGCTAGATCGGAGAGGGGCTTCATTGCTTTCTCCTCCTCCGCTTTCACATCTTGCAGGGCCAATACATCAGCGTCCAACTCTTTCAACACGTCAAGTACAGTCCTAGTAATCCCACATCTGCCTTCCTCGACACCATCCCCCATATCTCTCACAAAACTCGCACTTTGTGACCTTGCAGGAGCTTTTCCTTTGACAATTCTAGCTGAATTGCTACCTGAAGAGCTGCCCTCGTTTTCATCTTCTGCATAGCTCAATTGCCTATTTTTTAGCAATGATATCTCATTATCTGGCAAATTGATGGATACCCTCAACTTGGATTTAGCAAACTTCTGCTGTTTAGTAAGATTATCATCCCCCGTCATGGAACTCGGATGCAGAGGAGACTGCTTTAGTATGCTCCTTGGTCGATCATCTGCAGACTTTGTCCGTAAACTACCTTCTATCGACCTTTTATTCCTCATCCTCACTGAACCTTCATTTTCATCACCGAAACTCGAAAACCTCACTTCTTGAGGCACTGCAGATGCCATTGAGAACAGGGCAGCATTAAAAGTTGCAACTTTTATCCCTTTCTCCTTTGATTTCGGATGAACTGCAGCAGACCCGTTAACGATGGAATCATGTTTTGTTGTCCCATTTGGAGATATGGAACCCAAGTTTCCGAAGTTCTTGATGACAATTTTGGGCTTGAATCTCCGGCGAACTGGCCACCGGAGACGAGAGCAGAGCCGCCTGAATCTTCTACCAATAATTCTGAGCATTGGGCTTAAAAGGCAAGAGCCGTTGCAGGTGATGATAGCGTGAGAAAGAGAAGGCTTTTACAAAGCTGTTCCTTTCAAAGGCGAAATCTTTTTTCCTCCTTCAAACACCCTCGACATACATGAAGATCATCGCTTCATCAGTTTCTAAAATGCTTTGCCTTCTTCCAGGAAATGGGTTGGTGACACTTGGCTGCGAACCAAGGCCGTTGTGTTTATAGAGACATTAAAAGTACCACCTGCTCCAAGTGGGTATGGGTTGTAGTTGTACGTATAGCCTTTGAGCTTAGCTGGTTATTAGCATTAGCATTATTGATATAAATATAATAAAAGTAGGGGTTTTCGAGAAATAAAATTATAATATGATAGGAAAAGCAATCCATGCAGGTAAGCTGATATACGCTTACACATCTCCCATGCCTTCTCAGTCCAAAGTGGACCATGAGTTGTATTTTTTCAAGAAAAACAAAAGGAAATTAACATATATAATACAAATTATTGGCTAAGGGACATGAAGAAAGTTGACAGAAATGATATTAAGTTCATATGTAGTTGCGATAACCAAACAAAAATAGGGATTCAAGGAGTGAGTGAGAAAAAGTACAAGTCCTTTTTGTTTACAGTTGAGGGTTTTAAGGTGGATCGGTTGTATCCATAAATGCAAGAATAGAATGTCACTTCTTCATCCTCTATGTTTGTATTTTTTCATAGAGACTGTTTCCAAATATCTTAATTTACTAATATCATATAATTTATTAAAGTAAAAAAAGTTTATTTAAGATATTTACCGATTTAATATATTTGGCTGATTAGGTCATTTATAGTACATTCACGATCCCAAAGTCAATAATCGAATCTCTGACTTTTGGTTAAGGATGGATAAGTCCCTGCCACTCAACCATACCCCTAAGTTTTTTATATCAAGTTCTTTAAATCTCACTAATCTGTGCTAATTGGGGTTTAGTTATTTTCTTTTTATTCCGAATAATATGTATTATTAGACAAGAGTGATACAGTATGTTTCCAAAATTTATACACGTGTGGGTCCAACAAAATGAGTTTTTTCGACAAAGATGTTTTGTATTCATGTTAGTGAAAAAGATGTGAAACTGTTTGCATTAAAGCTACAAGTTTCAATAAGAGGAGTTGACCCTACCAAAAGATTCTCTTCGACGGAAATCAACCCAAAAGTTAACGGATTTGAGTGGAACACGTAGGAGTAGCCTTGGTTGCATGTCTTGAATCGAACGTACGTTGAATAACGAAGAAACGTAGGAACTGTTTAAGATCGAAACAAGCGCACATTTATTGTCACCACCTTCACGGGCTTTCTCTAGCTTTCTGTGCCTCTAAATAGGCTAGATAATTTATATCTTTACGATTTGTTACGGTAATTATAGAAGACTTTAATTTTTTTATATATATTAGTTATATTAGGTTTTTTTATCACAGGTCTGATATGGGTTCAGTCTACATTAATTGAGGTTTATTTTTCTCACAAACTTTAGCTTATTAACCTAGATTATTTATTGAGTCACTTTATTATCTTTATCCGAATCAAATTACATAATTTAATCGATAAATTTTTTTAAAAAAACAAAATGTAATTAATTGTTGTCTATCTTTATAGGAAAATATTTATCATTAATTGTTTAGATTCGCTCAAGTTTGAATTTAAAAAAATTAATTATAAAAATTTAGATAAAATTAAATTATAATTTGGGTTTGAGTTAGAATCTTAATAGGTCACCCATGATCATATACGAGGGTAACATTTTGGGGCTTTCTACTTCTTCAATTTTTTTTTTTGTTGTCCATGAGATGTTCTAGGTAGGTCCTAACTATAGGAAGACACCTTTAAGCTATTCACACCTAGACTAATCCTCGCTCGAATCGGATAGGTTCTTTGCGAAAGGTAAAACTCTGACCCCAAATTTTAAACTTTATTACCACGGGACAATGGTCAATGCCAGCTTAATATGTTGTGCACTCTGCACAGATAAGACGACTTCTGTTACAAGCTTCGAATTTGCTCGGGCGAAGCCCAATAGATTTCAAGTCTGTCTCCTTAACCACTCGGACATATCGACCTGACGATTCCAGCCACTAAATTTCAATACTTCATCAAATTATACATATATTTTAATATTTAAAACATTTAATTTAAATTATAATATTTTTAAAAACGTTCAAATAAAATTTTAAATAAATGAAGAATTAACGTAGTATATATATATTCATTTTTAATTTTTAAGTGAGCTCATTAACACGTGTATACCATGTGATAGTGTGTCTTTTGTGTTTAATTTAATAAACATAAAATTATTTTTAATTTAAAATTTGTGATAAATTAAGTTAAATTAAATTAAATACAATTAGTATTAATTAATAATAAGTTGATTATTATTTGGCCAATATTAATTCAAATTTCTAATTCCTCAAAATTAGAAATTCTTAACCCTTTAAAAATTAAAAAACCTAACCAATATTACAAGAATCAGTTTGAGTCGGTGAAGCCTGTAGCTTTGAAAGAACAACAAGAGCAAGCAAAAATATCTACCGAAAAGAAACAATCCTATAAAAAATTCTAAAAGCAACTCTACTAGAAATAGTCACCGGCCACCACTGCCTCGCAAGTCGCGCCATTGCCTGCCATCGCACCACGGTCCAGTCTCCATTGTCGGACCGCCTGCTCAACTGCATATTGCAAGCCTTAACCTTTAGTCAGACTGCCTACAGCTCTCTCCAACTACCACTGCCATCGCACTTCTAGTCCTCACAAGTTGTCTTCTCCAGTCTAGCTGCTTGCTTGGACATATTGTAGTTTGCAGATCAGGATTTCCAATTTTTCAGATCCAGATCTAAACTTAATTCTAATAGACTCGCCTCGATCTGAACTGACTCGACTCAATCCAACCCTTAATTGCAATTTTTTTTAAATTTTTTTGGGTGTGTTTTAAGTTGCTTGTTTTTGCTCTGAATTGCAATTGTATTGTGCTTTGGTTGTATTTTGTTAATGGTTTACAAAATACGCATTAGACAATTTGAGTTTGAAGGTTAGAATTATTTATGTGAGTTGGTTCAATTTCAATGATATTTAAGTATTGCGAATTTATGAAAAAATTAGATTAAAATAATATTGTGTATGAATTATGAAAGAATATTTAAGTATTGTGAATTTGTGATTTGTGAATTGAGTATAATTAAGAATATGTCATATTATTTTTTATTCTAACAATCATAACAATGAGATCAAAATTAATCCATTAAGTTGTTAAACTTTTAATTAATTTATATGAAACATACAATTTACTAATTATTGTTTGTATATAAAAAGTATTTAACATATGATTAATCATTTGAATAAAACATTTAATAAATGGTTAAGTCATTTAATATATGTAATTAAGTTAAGAAAATTAAATGTTTGCATTTTTATTGTTTATTGTTTATTGTTGTCATTAGGAAATAATAATCTTATCTTATGAGTAGCAAATACATATTCATCATCTTATCTTATGGGTAGTTAAATATACATTAGAAAATGGTGTGTGAATTTATTAATTTAATTTTGACATATGTTTTAATTTATTTTTACATATAAATGTAATGAAGTTCAAGTATTCTAATAATTTAACTACTTCAAGAAGATTCAATGATCCAACTTTAGCTCGTGCTGAATTGATTCTTGGAATGAAGAATCATACAATTTATTTACTTTGTAACAAGTATTTGAAAAGTAGAGGAATCACCATATTAAATAATGATAAGATGTTATTTTGACATATGAATTAGAATTATCTTTTTTGTTTTGGATATATTTCGGTGCTTAAATAGGAATATTAACTTTTGTTTTGTTTTAGTATATAAAAAGTGAAGATTGCATCAAATTGTAGCATTATTAGAGAAAATCATAAATTTTGAAAAAAGTGGACAAATTACTGCAATGGATAAGGCCAAATCATGCCTAATGCTAGATTTACTTAAATAGTTGGAGTTTAATTAGGAAACTTCTTTCTATCCCTATTATGTAGGGATTTAAATTTGTTTTAGGTAGGCATGTTTGCAAGATATGATTATATTAGGTTTAGAACATGACAATAATATAAAGGAATATTTTTCACCTCTTTCCATTGAAAACAATTGTTTCTTTTGACTTTTCTCTCAATCTTTCATCTTTCATATATCTCTGGTGTTGAAACTTAAGTCATATATAGCTAAACTCAATTATTCTAATTCAAGGGAATTTAAAGCTCTAGTTGTAACATTGTGAGTTTTTTGTTCTAAACTTCTATTCACGTTTTAGTTCAAGCATTTCTTGTTTTGTGTTTTTATATTTGATGAATAATTAATATTGATTGATCTAACAAATTAATTTAATGTTGATTATCCTATCGCTATCCATAAATTCAATGATCCATAATTGTCATGAAGCATTGGTACAAGTAGTAAATAGGTTATTTATGAAATTACATATTTAACTTATGATAAATAAGAAAACTAAGTTGAATAGTTGCAACTATCTTAATTATTTAATTTAGGGTTTAGTCTTTTTAACTAAACTTATTGCTATCATTTAATTGATATGAAATGTTATCATACCTAGTCAATTGATGATAAGTTTTGGTTTGGATGCTAGGTTTAAACCAATTAATTTAGGAAAATTTAAGACTTATTATGACTATCCAAGTATGTTTTGGACTAACTACTTTAATTATGACAATTGTTCTTTTTAGACCAATGATCAAAGTTACAATTAGATGAGATCTTTTCCTTGAATCGAAGTTAAGTACTTTTGAATCTCTCTTTTATATTTAGTTGATTTGTTTTAATTCCTTGTTAATTTTTGTTAATTACTTAATTAATCAAAACTAGTGTTTAGTTCTCTAAAGATTCTACCTGATTCCATGACTACTACATAAAGTTAGAGTTCATAATTAATTTTTAGGGCTTTGACAACTATTGTGCCTAATTATGTTGAATTTTGCTTGCATTCATATCTTGATTTTAGTCACAAAATCTTGTGTTTTTAATCCAAATTTGTAGTGAATTGAGTGAGAATATTGTGAATATTGCACGAATGTTAATTGGATTGTCTTGTGAGTGTTGCGTGGAAATCAGAAGAATTTTGCATAAAAATGGGTGTGACACGTTAATTGCACCTGTGACAATGACTGCACACCCATGAGTTATATGGTCATGGGTGTGACCATGCACCGTGACCATTTAATGTCACACCCTTAATTACATGCATGGTCACACTCGTGATCATGTAACTCATGGGTGTGCAGCCATGGGTCACACCCGTGACCATGGCTACACGAGGGAGATAATGAGTCACAACCGTGACTGCCATATGCACCCTGGTGACCCATTTTCCCTTTAATTCATTAAATTATTACATGTCATGTGCAGGAGGCATGACTCGAAAACCTAAACCTAAAACAGATTACAAATAGAACGTGTAAGTAGGGTGGCAGCTCATTGATACAATGAGACTCATTTGGAGATAGAGAAGAGATAGAAAGAAGGGAGAAGAGAATAGAACAAAGAGAGTCAGGTGAGGAAGAGAGAAACATAATAACAAGATGAAAACAGAGTGAAAATTTGACCATCTAGGGGAGAGCCAAGTAGAAGCAGAAGGCGAGAGCTAATGAAGGAAGCTTGAGAGGGACAAGAGATCACCATCTGATCCTTGTTTGCTTTTTTTTTCTTTATCTGTTGCATTGTTTCTTGTTATTTTACTTGACTCATTATTCTGTAGCTTAACCGACTCTTATTTTGTAGCTTTTGATAGTTCATTTGGTTATTTACTTGGTTTATTGCTTAAATACTTCTCTTATATTAAAAAAGATGAGATTGAAGTATTTGAATATGATGAATCTTGTTATTTCCGTGATGGGATAATCTTTTTTTCTTGAGGATTAATGTAGCTATTGTAGTCAAATATGCATGATTGAGGGACTGTGTTGTTGTCTTATATTTGCTATAGATTTTGAACTGAATGGATGTAATAGCATGATCAAACTTTGCATCATTTTGGTATTAAACGAAGGATCGACAGAAGAAGTTTAATATGGAATGAGAAACTAAAGACGCTTAGGTTAAGAACCAGAAATATATTAACTTAAGTGGTATTTAGTAGTCGGGTTTCCTTAATTAATTCAAATGATAACTCGTTAAATACAAAAGTTAAACTTAGTTTATTATTCGAGTTGATCTTAGAACCCAATTGTTAATTTTAGTAAGACGACTACCCAATCATTTTCCCTTAGTCATGCATAGGAGATTAAATTAGTAAAATTAATTCTCAAGAGTTTCCCACTTTTATTAATCTATTCGATTTTGCTTCTGGTTAATTCTGTTTACTTTTTGGTTTAAATTTGTGATTTTCTTTAAAGCCTTCACTCAACAAATCAGATAGAGTGTTTAAGATTGCATTTGTTTTTATGTTTGTTCAGGGTTAATTTAAGTGAACTAATTTCACTTCCGTAGGAGACGACCCTAGGTAATCAACTACAACTATCTCGTATACTTGCAAGTAGGATAGCCTAGGTATTTTTAGAACTTATTTTCTACACAACAAGTTTTTGATGCCGTTTTCGGGAAGGTGTTTAGTATTTGCACTTAATTTAATTTTGATTGTTTTGTCTGTTCATGCATACATTTTTTTGTGTTATTTCAATGAATTGTTTTAGCAGTTTTTGTTACTAATTCAGTGTTGTATTTATTTTTTATGCGAGGAAGGAGATCTTAGGAAGGCGAGCTTGCTCCCTTTGTTGAAAACGTACATCGGATAAGAGGACATTAAAGGGTCTTTGAAGACAATCTCGATGAACCCAAGCCTGAAGATCAAGCGATGAGTGAAAGGCAATCAATAATGAAGGAGTATGCTATACCAGTAATTGGTACTGCCACTTGGTGCATAAGTCTGGGAGAGGCAGCTAGAAACTATGAGTTGAAAAGCATCCACTACAATATGTTGTCATCTTTCTATGGGGTTCCCAATGAAGACTCTTTAAACTTCATTCGGGAATTTTACGCCACTCTTCAGACATTTCCTTTGGACGACCTAAATGAAGATCAACTCATAATGAGGTGCTTCCAATACACATTGAAGGATTGACCCAAGGCACGGTTGATGACCCTTCCATTCGGTTCATTGACTACATGGGAGGAGGTGTACAACAAAATCAAGGAAAGTTCTATTCCCACCAGAAGACTTATGAATTGCGGATAAAGATAGCTACCTTCACTCAGATGGAGGGAGAGCCATTCCATGAGGCGTGAGAACACTTCAAACTTCTACTAATTCAGTGTCCACACCATCACTTTCCACTCCACATGCATAACCATTTCTTTTATGATGGATTGACGCAAAAGTGTCAATACATAGTGGACAATGCAACAGGAGGAGCTATGGGAGATAAGACAACAGAAGAAATGTATGAAATCTTTGAAATGTTGGGGACCAATTCTCAATAAAAGAGCGTGAGGGGAAGAAGACTTGGAGTTCAGGAAGTGATCTAGAATTGAGAACTGGATATACAGTTAGCTGAATTAACAAGGTATGTAAAGATGCTAACTAAAAGACTACCCCAAAATGTTCCAAATCAAGAGGTATGTGGTATATGTGGAACTTGTGGTCATGAAGCTAATGTTTGTTCGTATTCTTATGAGCCTTTTGTAGATGGGGAAAAACAAGTGAACTCACTCAATTGTTTTCAATCAAGGGAGCGAAATGATCCGTACTCAAACACCTACAATCCTAGTTGGAGAAACCACCCTCTAATTTTTCATGGAAGACCAACAATCTACCAGAATAGCCCCAACCATAATACCAAAATTTTCAGAGGCCAAATTATTACCAAGGACAATCTTTACTTCCAAACCCACCAAGCAAGCCTTTTTTAGAGGAAAGATTGAATTTTTTTATTCATGCCACAACTCAAAATCAAGAAATGAACAATAAGAGGTATGATTCTTTGGAGGCATATACGAAGAGGATTGAGATCCAAGTAGGGAAACTCGCTGCTCAAATGTACAACAATCAGAAAGGGAAGTTGCCTAGTCAATTAGAGCAAACCTAAACAGTTACTATTATGAGAAGTGGTAAGGTGAATGATAATTATGTTGAGATCCCTTTTAATCTATCTAGTTTAGGTAATTAAGAGGATAAGAGCCTCACCAACGAAAAAGGTAGGAAGAATGAAGAAAACAATGGACACAACAACTTTTCAAATCACGTTAAGAAAGGGGAAAAACTGGGGCATGCAATTAATTGCATTGAAGGACCAAGACTGCATAAGGCGGATAATCCTTATAGACCGTCGATCCCATATCCAAACCACCTTAAGGAATCAAAACAAGATAAGCAATTTTCTTATCTATATAACTTGTTTTCCAAAGTTAATATTAATATGCCTTTGTTAGGTGTGATCAGGAACATTCCAGCTTATGTGAAGTTCTTCAAGGAACTAAGCACCAAAAAATAGAACTTTGAGCTAAACGAGAAGGTGATATTTTTAGAGGTTACAAGTGCAGTGCTTGAGCATCAATTACCCCCTAAAATTGAAAACTAGGGAGTTTTCTTGTGCAAGTATCAATGGGTAATGGAGATGGGGTTAAGGGTATGCTTGGCTTTGGGGCGAGTATAAACCTTATGCCTCAATCTATTTATGAGAAATTGGATCTAGGACAGTTAAGACCCACAAACATGTGTTTGCAATTATCTAATAGGTCAATCCTTTATCTGAAAGGAATAATAAAGGATGTGTTAGTGAAGGTTGGAGGATTGATTATTCCCATAGACTTTGTTTTCCTAGACTTGAGGGAGGTTAAAGAGTAAGGGAAATTGATAAGTGCTGCCAATTGCTGGTCAATGCAATTAAGGGTGAGGTTAGGAAATTATTGGAGAAGAATCCTAATGAAAAGAAGAAAATAGTAGAATCAATCACCTTGAGCGATCCACCTTGAGCATGACGGTTGAGGTGTCCAGCTAAAAGACATTAAAGAAGCATTAAATGGGAGGCAACCCATACAATTTCTATTTTGTTTTTCAATTAGTTGTTTGTTGTTTCTTTTAAGTGAAAAGACTTAATTTATTTGCTTTGTATACATAGGCCTACTTTTCAATCTCTGCTATTTATCTTCCTTGCAGTTGTTCACCACTCCTCAATGTAATACACCATGCTTCA
This sequence comes from Erythroxylum mucronatum, assembly GCA_027563825.1. NCBI lineage: Eukaryota > Viridiplantae > Streptophyta > Magnoliopsida > Malpighiales > Erythroxylaceae > Erythroxylum > Erythroxylum mucronatum. The sequence continues at coordinate 15,512,797 of JAOSBP010000009.1, forward strand.
TACCGCATTGATGCAGCCATGACTCATACTTTCGTATCGTATTTCTATCCTTGTTCTTTTTATTATTTTTACTGCTTGTCAGTTTAATATCTTTTAGTTTTAATGCCTGTCTTTGTTTGTGTTGTTTGTGTCTTAGATCCCTCTTTTACTTTTTTGTATCACATTAGGAACAATGTGATATTTAAGTATGGGGGAGTATTACTTAAAAAAATATTTATTATTTTTACGAAGTGTGTTTGTTTTTGCATTTAATAGTTAGGGATGCATGGTCATGACATAAACTCGATCGGGATTAAAAATGCATAATATGAGTGAATGGGTATACTTGCATGCTTAG
>JAOSBP010000009.1:15513233-15528182 GCA_027563825.1 Erythroxylum mucronatum
GGATTGCCTTTAGGGCACTACTCTAACAATCTTAACGTTCTGTACACACATAAGTCGACTTACACCAATTTACAAGTTGACTTATCAGAACCGTGCAAGCATAAGGCGACTTACACATGTACAAGTCGACTTATCACTTACACCCGAGTCGGATCAAAAACTACAGCCAAAAGTAGCCCTTCTTGCGAGAAGAGCCTAACTACCCAACATTAACATTCTAATAAGACTACCAAGAATAGGGACTGAAAGGAAAAACAACCTAACCAACAACAAACCTAATCACCGATAACCATAAGCCAATCACAGAAGGGACTCAGCTTGTTCTTGCAAGCAAAACTCATTCCCAAATACGACCTATCCATATGAATGACAGCATTATCAGGCATTGTTTACAAAGGTACAAAGCTACTTTATACAAACCCGAGGGTGAGAAGAGACTCCCATATGGCAAGTTACTTGCACTCAAGTTGCTCCTGCTGATGAGTTATACTTACAAAAGCTGGGATCATTGGACAGCTACTGTTGGATTACCCTAGTATGAGAAAGTTGCTTAGTGAGATACCATGCTCTTCATTAGTGCTTATAGGTGTCAACCATACTATTCTCATAAAGTTGGCTGAAGATACTTTCCTAGGTTGAGAAGTCCACTTCATTCTAGACCTAAAACATGTTAGAGAAAAGAAAACCAAATATCACAATTTACCTACGCTCGGTGTTTGAGCAGAGCTACTCCATTACTTGGAAGATTACTTTAGCGTTGAAGCTCCCCACGTCCAAGGCTTTATCTTGAAAGGTTCTGAGGTTTCTATCGAACCAAAGGTTATAAACAACTACAGCTAGTAAGATAAGAAAAGTGTGTATGTCAAAGCTATTGGGCCGCAGAGTTTGGTTGAACCAAGTATGAATAGAGAGCAGGTTTAAGAGGTAGAGAATGTTTAGCTGAAAATGATTAAGACAGTTGAGCCAAACTGATTTGGAAAAGGGATATTCAAAGAAAAGGTGCCTAATAGATTCATTGTCCGCATAGCATAGTGAGCAATGGTTTGGGACAAAAGTATAACACAGTTGGTCTCTTATTTATAGCTTATTATGGAAAGCTAATCACAAAATAAAGGCATTTTCATTTTATACCGCATTATCATCTGAATTCTTCTCCGTTTGATTTATGAAGGCAATTATAAGCTATAAACATGCTTGAAGCAAATAAAGTGTCAAATATACAATAAAAGTATAAAAAATCAAGTAAAAATACATCAAATATGACGTATAAATATGGTCAATTATGCATCTATCAAACATCCCCACACTTAAGCTTTTGCTTATCCTCAAGCAAACCATAATCAAAATTATAAATCTTACAACTTCATTAATCTTGATCCATCCATTTATACTATAAATCATCATATCTTATTAAATCAAATTAGCATACAATTAGAGTCAAGCTACCCTAAACTTCACTTCCTAAGTCAATATTAATAGTAATCATATCAATAATCAAATCGAAATTAAAAGCACAAACATTTACATTCTCACTAAGATTTCACCCAATGCATTAAAACTCTCAATTAATGCATAGTAAAACTCTTACTATAGGCTTGCAATATTATCATATCTCCACAGCTAATGCCCAAATTCGGGCCAAACTTTTTGGGTTTGATCAATTTAGGACCAAACATTTTAACCTGCTCAATTAAGGCCTAAAAGTTATCGAGTCTGCTCAATGTTAGGCTATTTTGGACAAAAATCTGACAGTGTCATACACACACCGTTAAGTCGATTTGGAGAGGCCAGATGGATTTTAAATGCCATGTAAAACATGCACATGGATTTTAAAAAAAGAAAATTATTTTATATTTTAACTCAGAACCCTATATCCCCAAATATTTGCCCTCTTTCTCTCGAAAAATTAGCAAAAGGGGTTCTCTGATCTGGTGTCTTGCCTCCTTCACGTATCATCATTATTAGTCACTCCAATCCCTTTTGTTGATTCACTTTCCAGTCCTTTGGCGTAAATGTTCTCTTCACCAATCACCAAGATGTGCATTTTCAACTAAAGCCCTCATCTTTAGTGGTCAACCTTTTATTTTGCTTCTCTGCTTCACTTTTCTTTATTCTTCTTTTTTCCATGCTCATATAGCATTGAGCTTTACTTACAAATTCATCTCACGAAAGATGTTTGACTACGAAGTCATTTCTATGTTTGATTCATGAGGTATCTGTTTTATACTTTTGTTTAATTTTTTCCTTTTTTTGGTTCAGCCTGTTGTTTGGCATTTTCTTGATGGAATTGTATTGATTTTGAGTGACAGCTCGACAAAAATGCTCTTGAACTCCATGGTCGAGGGTTTGCTACTCCAAATAGTAAAGTTATTAAAGTTCCCAAAAGTCAAGATGAGAACTTCTACTATTATTCCTACTCTTCTTGTTGACCACCATTATGGATTCTTACAAAACTCAAAATTACCCTTAATGTAACACAAGTTGTAAAACTTGGGAACTTATGTTAGACTATTGATATTTTAGATTAAAAAATGGCAAGAATTCTTACAGGTGATGATCTTTGTGTTAGCCCTAATGTCTTTTATGGTCTTCCTTTTGATCAAACTAAATGGTTTCTTTCTTGCTCTTGCTCATTTCAATTATAAGTGCCAATCACTTTATCATAAGAATAGCATCACTACGTGGAACATTGCGATTACACAGATAGTTACATTGAATATACAAGATGATTCCATGGAAACTTAAACACAGAGAATGTCATTTACTGTTGTTGTTTGTAAAACAAAAATTTTGTAAGATGAAAACCTTAAAAACCACACCCCATTGTTTAGTATACTAGACAACATTAATAACCGAAATCAATGTCAAAACTTGGATTTTGCCTTCCTGGATACATTGCCGACACTTCCTCGTATCTTCCAGGGCATACGCTTGAGATGTGCATCACCGACCCACAAATGTCGCAACTTGGTGCGGTAAGATCCATCGAAGATGAGGGGCGATGCACATTCAGAGAATTAAAACAGAAAAAACTTGTATGATCAAGTTGAGTGGTCTCTTCTGTAAAATACATTAGTTCATGCACCTTAAGAGTGACGATAACTCTTGTTTCAAGGCGCAAGTACTACCTTTCTTATGAACTCACCAAAACTTTACGCAACTTCTGGAAAGCAAAGAAAACAAAAACCACTCTTTACTTAAGTTTCTGCTTAAGTGATTAGTATGGAATTATAAAATATCATGAACATTAAATACCTGTCTATAAAAAGACTTTTAACTATGCAAAGATGTTTGTAACAAAAACTAATCCTTCTTGGAGTTCTCCAATCTCATATCTGGTGTGTTCGATGTATACAATAGCCAAAATGCTTTGGTTCTCCCAGTATTCCAACTATAGAATCAGTATCAGTGCAACAACATGCTTTTTGCTTGACTTCCTATGCTTTTGGAACACACATTTCACTAATATTCCTCATGTTGGTGAAGCAAATCAAAATCGATCAATCAATGTACTTTAACCAACTCAATATCATATACCAACCAAGAGTTTGGTGGTATATTCTTCGTGTCATCTCCTTCATTCCTGTAACTGCATCACCATACATTGTATATGTGACAAACCCCCAGAAGAAAGAAATGAAGAGAAACTACATTTTCTGTATAATACATTTAGAGGTAATGAATATCTTACCCTATCAATGGTGGAACAAGAAGTTGACTTTTTTCACCAACTCGTATGCCTGAAAATCATACAACAAAACCAGCATATGAATAGCATATTTCCCTATAGTAATTAATAGTAAGAATTATTACAAAGAATGAGCAATAAGGACTGCCAAGGTTGATACCATTAATGCCAACATTCCATACATCTGAAACTTCATTCCCTCCTGAAGGAAAGAATACACGCAAGTTAAATGAGGATCACAGGAGGATATATGTGAATATTCTCATTTTTTCCAAATCAAGATCTCATTCAGCAAACATTACCTAGGCAAAATTTTAAGGGAGTTCCATCAATATTTGAGTTGAAAACCTCTCCACTATTCAATTTTCCAATGTAACGAACGCTTACCTAAAAGCATATAGAAGTTAATTCAGCCAATAAACATTGGATGGAAATTGTAAAAAAGAATTCTAAACATCAATGCTAATCAATACTTCAGTATATAGGCCATCTCAATTAAAGCCTAAGTTGAGCAATGGAACTATGGCTATCCAACTATAACCATTGCAATGGAACTATGGCTATCCAACTATAACCATTGAGGTGTAAATATTTTTCAGCTTTATCTATCTCATTTGCATGGAAAGGAACTAATGGTTTCTTGGAAAGATGATAATCACAAATATGTTGCCAAAGCAATCACATTCAAGTTAGTATAAAAGTCTCAGAGAAATTTACCAAGCAATCAAGGATATTTTTATCCAAGACAACAATTTAAATCTTAGGCCACAACTCCTTGTAAGGAATACATACAACACTTTATCATTACTTAGAGGGCATTTTCATGGTGAAAGGAAACATCTTTAGCAAAAGATTGCTCAGAACTCATCATCTTCCTCTTCAGTTATGTGCTTTCCAAGCTCCTGTTACTATCTCTCCCTCCTCTTCTTAGTAGTTTCCTTCTCCTTTCAGGAATTTGGAGGAAACCTAAGTGCACATACGGCCTCGTTAAGCATGTTAAGGCAAAAGGCAATTCGTGAGTTAAAGGCAATAAATGGTTCGTTTATGGAATATATGTCCCCTATCTCTTTAGATACCATTCATCTGTGGTTCAATATGTTCAACATCCTAAGATAGAACAACCTTAATATATTGAAACATTTAGAATATTAATGTGGCAGAAATAAACAATTTCATCATCCAAAAAGCAACTATAAGCCTACAATTTAAGAAAAGAGAAAAAGATCAATTCCAAGAACCAAATGTATGCCTCCAAGAATTTGTTTAAAATTAATTGTTGAAGAACAATTTTGGTATGGAAATTTAGTGTTAAAAAACTAGTTTTCAGAATAGTTCATACGTATTTATACATTTAACACCTTATTGCTGTGAATGGTCTTGATCTCCATATATACACACTATAACTTCATAAGCACAAGTATGTTGCATACATAATACTATATTTCTTATAGTTAAAAAGTGAAAACTTGCATAATGGTTTAAATTAACTTCAAACCATGGAGTCTTTGATGTCAGCTTCTCTAGCCTGATCATACAAATTGTAATGCAAATAGTTGTGATGCAACAAGTTAAGAAGTGTTTCCTGCACCAAAAAGTTATTCTGATTATGAGATTTCAATAACATTTCAAGAATAAAGTTTATGACTAAAGAAGTACCTGGCCCAGCTCATTATGACGCAATGTTACAATCCAGTGAAGAGCATGGAGGTTACTGTTGATGAAATAATTTTTTGAATTAGCTTAAAAATTAAGGAGAACAAGTAAGGTATCAAAACATGTTCGTGCTTCTCCACAAGGTTTAAATTTTTAGTAGCTCGAAATAGAAGAAATAAGTAAAAAAAAAACCTTCCACTCAAACAAGAACATTTTTCTGTCATATGTGAAAATGTTAAATTCAAAGGAATGTAGGAAAATCGACCCTTTAATCTCAACAAGATCCCCAAGGAGTTCATAGCTAAGAGAGTAATAGAAGTAAAGCCTTGATGCAAGAACCTCAACAGCTATCCTATTCATGGTTTTCAAAAGTTAGAATGTGGATTGACGATAGGGATTAAAGTGATCAAAAGTGATGATGCGTGAAAAGGCAAGACGTTGGATGAAAAACCCTTTTGCTAAGTTTTTGAAAGAAAGATGGTGAATATTTGGGGATTTAGGATTTTGAGTATAAATGTAAAATAATTTCTTTTTTCAAAAATCCACGTGTGTTTTTTACATGGCATCTGAAATCCACCTAGCTGCTTCAAATTAACTTAACGGCATGTGTGTGACACTGCTAGATTTTTATCTAAAATAGCCTAACATTGAACAGACTCAATAATGTTTAGACCTTAATTAAGCAGGTTAAAATGTTTGGCCCTAAATTGTTCAAACTCAAAAAAAGTTTGGCCCAAATTTGAGCATTTAACCATATCTTCACCGTTTATGTATAAACTAGAAATAAAAATCAAAAGGTCTTTATATGGGTTGTAATGATGATTAAGTATGGTATCATTGAGATAAATAAAAGGGTTAAACTGAAGGAAAATTACTAAAGAAAAATTACATGAAACTTGTGTACAAATATACAGGTCATTTCATTGCAACTCCATGGGTACCATATATTCATAATTTTTCTTATGCTCTTTTTTTTAATCATCACAATAATTTTGAGCATTTAGTACCACAATTAAAGAAATAATAGACCCTTCAAGATTTTCAAGTTCCAACAACACGTAATGTAAATAACCTTTAGGGTTCAAAATAATAAAAAATTCTGAAATTAAAAACAAGTTAAAGTTTAATATGTAGTTTTAATCAGTGAAAAAAGCTAACTCTCAATTTGGTTGTTTCTAAAAATAAATTTAAGGTAGGTAATAATCAAAGAAATAGGTTAACATAAATTATTGCAACTAAGTGCCTTTATCAACTCAATGATTCCAATTTAAAAAATATGATCTCAATATGTATAATGAAAACAAGTTCTAGAATTATTCAACCATAAATGATAACATACATGAAAGAAATCAAAGAGCTAAAAAAATTTGAAATATTGCTCTTAAGCTTAAAAGCTCACGAAAAAGATGAGTATATATGTTTGTAAATAGTATGTTATTTTCATTCAATTTGATTATTTCAATGAATACTAAAAATTATGGCTTATAAAAGCAATTTTATTCTAGCTATCATCCTTTTGCATTCCAATTCAATCAATATTTAACAATGAAATAGACTATTGATGGATAACTTTCAACTAAGTCAGAATATCAGTTCATAAAATTTAATAATCAAGATTATAATAAGCTTAAAGAAATCGTTAAAAATTCATTAAACCCTTCCCCACACTTAAAGTTGTACATTGTCCCCAATGTACATAATATCAATATTTAGAATAAGTGAGAGGATTTAGTGATAATTTCCTGAATATGAAGATTTTTCTAATTTCTAATCCATTTCATTTAGACTAAATCCTTGCAAAATATAAAGAAAAAGGGATCAAAAGAGCATGAAAATAAAACTAACAAAAGTAATAAAATAAAATAACATTAACATTAATGTTTAAACAAAAGAAAAGAATAAGAAAAGTACACAACTAAAAAGGAAAAGAAAAGATACAATAGTTAAGCATATCCTTTTTTCATGTCGTGACTAAGACCTATTCGATAGTGGAAGGTCCTCGGGTTGTGGAGGAGCTGATGAAGAAGAGCCCATGCTGGATATGGTGGCTAGAAAGTAATGCCCTGACGGTTCACCATAGGTAACAATAAATCTCCCATCCATCCAACTGAGGTCTAGAGTCTGCTCATCCTCTCCATAAGCTCCGCCTGCTATCTCTCTAGTCGAGCTATCGCCAGTTGGTCTCGATCCTCCGCTATTGGCTCGTCAGGTTCCCTAATAAGTCTGTACATGTCTCCGATGGGACCCTAACATCGACATACCATGCTCATTTGTTGCATCACCGCCAGATTAGATGCTACCATGGTCATCATCTCCAGCTTCAATGGTAGCTGATAAAATACAGCCAGTTAGGTCATGTAAGTTCTAACACATCGATCTTCTTGTCTTCACTTTAATGCCGAATAAATTGGAAATCGGTCCGAAATAAAGGTACTCTGGTGTCCCAATGTACTCCTGGTTGTATAGACCCATGGTAATGGAAAACTCGATGTAGCTCATTTGATGCATCTCCCCCATCATCTTGAATCAGATTGTATTCGACAATCCCCGTCATAACATCCCTTCTCTGTAAAGAATGTAGAGAGGACCTCTAAGGTGAGCTCTCTAATTGAGGGTTCCACGATTTCAAAGAATCAGGAGCATGCTCCTACTTTCTAACCTATTGAGCTAAGCCAACCTACTCTAATGCTTCCAATCGATATATTTGTTTATGATAAATTTCTTATCCTTCAATCACTAATATTGTTCCTCCTGGGCCCTAGCGTTCAACGGTAACATCCATAGCCTTTATGGGGGCTGGACTGTAGTAGAGGATTCACCTCATTGCCTATTTCTTAAAGTTTCCTTTTCATGTTGTAATCTTGTCGTTTGCTTACAGTTTTAAAAAAGTGTAAGAATGTTGACATATAAATTACGAATGTACGCTTAGAAATTATGTAATTAACAAATTAAACTCAATTAATTGTTAAATTATAATTCTAACTCTAAAATTGAAATAAAAAACCTAAAGTCACAATTACACAAAATTTACGCAAGTAAACCATAAATTCATGCAATTAAACATAAACCCAATCTTAATTAAGATTGGAATTAAGTAATTAACCTATTTAAATGCACAAATTATCATAATTAAATGCTTAGTGAACAAAAATCACAATGTTTTGCAAATTAGGTTGAATTTTCACCCAAATTTCATATAATTTATCAAATTAAGTCAGAAAATCAATTGGGTATCAAAAATAATCAAATATCAAACTATAATTAGGCAATAGATAAAAATAATTCACATAATCTCTGATTTCTCAATTCAAATATTTTCACCCATAATTAAGATAAATAATGCAAAAATCCTAATTAACCAGGCATAAATAGTTGAAATTAATAAGAGTACTTACTTGAGTGTTGATAGATGGCAAGAAAATGCAAAAATTGGGATTGGAGAAAACAAAAGTGATGATTATAGCGAGAGAAGGAAAGGAAAGAAAGAAAAACTGAAAAGTTACGGCTTTTTAAGGTGTCTCACGAGAGTGTTGTGCATCAAATTGTACACATCACTGAATTACCAACATGTTTTGATACACGTGGTAATTCAGTGATGTGTACAATTTGATGCACAACACTCTCATGAGACACCTGTGTGTATCAAAATGTGTAACTCTATAAATGTATGCAATTTTAAAAATCAATGCTCAAACATGAAAATTTTGCACTTTAACATTACAAATCGTAAACACTCATACCCTAACATGTTAATTATGTGCAATTCTTTCCAAGATGCTTAATCTTTCTATCCTAAAACACGTCAAAAACTTTAATTAATTAAAATCTATACTAACATAAAAGCTAAAACAAAATAATATGGAAACTGAAATAACACTAAAACAAACTCATGGGTCACCTCTCATGCAGCGCTTCTTTAACATCGTTAGCTCGGCATAACTTACACATTTACCCTCATCATGGGTTTATGATTAGTGGTTTGCTTCCACTTATTTTTCTGCATAAGGGTTTATAGCCTGTACATAAGCTACCTATTGTAAGATAATAACGAGGACATAATTTATCACATTAATAAATCCAATTGTATACATTAATGCCCTTTTTACTGACAATTTGTTAATAAAAGAGGGAATAACAAAACTCCATGAATCGTCGGTTAACTTGAACAATTTTTCTTTGAGAAAGTAGGAACCCTCCATACTCAAGGTCATTACCAATGCCTCATCAGTAGTTTCCTTAATTGGTTCCTCCGCCATTTCTTCCTCAACCACCTTTGTCCACTCTTTTTCCACTTCTTTCTAGACAAAGGTTTCTAGCTCATCTTCTTCAGTTACCTCCTGCCACTTCTCTACTTCTTCTACTTGGATGGAGGCCTCTTCTAGGGTTGCAATTAACACCTTCCAATTACTTAGATATATTCACACACAGGATTTCTCAATCTTTATGTTATGAAATCAGATTACTCCATAATATTTCAGATCTATTAGAAAATATAATAAACATGTAATTGAATTAAAATATGTCAATGCAAACAATTACATTAATAAAACAATCAAAACATGTTATTGCACAAAACTAGGGTTCATCTAACCTAGGCACTAAAAGAATTTAGTTACACATGATAGAACACGAAACCAAACATAAACAGAAGGAAAAATGAATTGAAAACAATGAGTTCGTAATTCTAAATCTCCTTGTTTGTCCCCTATTGAATATTTTTGCAAGTTAGAGGTTTGATCCTATATTCTGATGGATCTTTTGATGATTTCTTCTTGTTTTCTTCTCTAAATCAAAATCGGGCCATAAGCTACCTACTCCTCCCAATTTGCCTTCGAACACATCTTTTTATAGTAATTTTTAGGTTCTAGAAGATAAACAGTCTAATACGTGGTTGTGTATTAGATCATGTATAATCCAAAATACCCTAAATTCGTAATTCCATACAGTTTGAGAGAAGTAGTTAGGCTTATACACGGCCTGTATCCCTTATTTGCTTCAAATCTTGATTTTATGCTGTGTTTTCATCCGAATTCTTCTTCGTTTGGTCAATGAAGGCAATTATAACCTATAAACATACTTGTAGCAAATTAAGTACCAAATATGAAATAAAAGTACAAAATATCAACCAAAAATACCTCAAATATAAGGTATAAATATGGTCAATTATGCATTTATTATCTTTTATTTGTCCAATAGTCACACATGATTGAACACCCAACCAAGACATTCTTCTTTTATCAAAATAACTTTTAATTTCAAAAACAAAGCTACTCAAAAGTTTACCTTTATAGTCATCAATTGAAGGAGATTTGTATCCTGGACCATAAAAGGAAATAGCATCTACCATAGGTTGATAATAATAAGACTGGGAAGCATTAAATGATATACTTGAATCATACCACTATCTAGCCATTGTCATATCCACATTATGAGTGGTTTCTCTATATTGTAAGACACTACGGATTGAAGGCTTAGCTCCAGGAGTTGTTCGTGATGTAAGAAAATTAGACACCTATCTTCTTCTTTTCCTAACATTAGATGTAACATTCCCTTCTTATTGGGTAAGAATACTACTGCCTTCAAACATTCCCACTATCATCCTTAATACCAACAAAAGAATTTTCACTACCAATTTTGTAATTCAATCTTTGCCTTTATTCTTTCTCATATTGATACTCTTCAAGAAAAAGTTTCCATTTTCCATTTCACATTATGGCTCACCTTTTTTTACAAAGCTCCACATCACTTGGACTCCAACTAAATGCTTTTTTGATTAGGTTGTCGAAGCCCTTAAAATTAATTCTGATTCTCTAACTTCTTATAGTAATCTTGGAAATCATATGCAAAAGGATTGTTGATTCAAATTTGGCATCGCTAACTCCCTCAATGTTCTAGTGTTAGGATTTGTCATCTTTTCGTCAACTTCTCAAAAATTAAAGTCTTCACCAATTGTTAGATCTATCTCAAATTTCTCTTTTGGAGGTGACTGATTGCTTTCTTATTGAGTTTCTTTCCTTAAATGATGCACTGTCTTCTTAATTCTTGATTATATTGCAATTCACTTGTCTGAGAAACACAAGTTATACAAGACAAGAGATTAGCAGTAAACTGTAAAATAACACAAAGAAACTAAGAAACTTAAATAGTTTCCAAAAAATGGCACCAATTTTGATTGGGTTGTTGTTGTGCCAACAATAAGTTCTAAAAGTACCTAGGTTATCCTACTTGCATATATACAAGGTAGTTGTAGTTGACTACCCAGGGTCATCTCCCACAGAGGTAAAATTGGTTCACTTAAATCCTTGAACAAAAATAAAAGCATATGCAATCCTAAACACTCTATCCCAATTTATTGAGTGAAGGCTTTAAAGAAAACCACAAAATTAAATTAAAAAGTAAACAGAATTAATCGGAAGCAAAATCAAATAGATTAACAATTAGGTTCTAAGATCAACTCAAATAATAAACTAAGTCTAACTTTCGTATTCAACAAGTTATCATCCGAATTAATTAAGGAACTGAATACTAATTACCACTTTAGTTAATATATTTATATTTCTTAACCTAAGCTTCTATAGTTTCTTGTTCCATATTAAACTTCTTCTCTCGATCCTTCGTTTAATACCAAAATGATGCAAAGTTTGATCATGCCATTACATCCATTCACTTCATAAACTATAGCAAACATAGGACAACAACATAATCCCTTAATCATGCATATTTGACTCAAATAGCTACATTAATCCTCAAGAAAAAGTGATCAACCCATCACGGAAATAATAAGATTCATCATATTCAAATACTTCAATTTCATCTTTATCAATATAAGAGAAGTATTTAAGCAATAAACCAAGTAAATAACCAAATGAACTATCAAAAGCTATAGAGTAAGAGTCGATTAAGCTACAGAATAATGAGTCCAACAAAATAACAAGAAACAATGTAACAGATAAAGAACATAATAAGCAAACAAGGATCGAATGGTGATCTCCTGCCCCTCTCAAGCTTCCTGAATTAGCTCTCGCCTTTTGCTTTTACTTGGCTCTCCCCCATATGGTCAAATGTTCACTCTGTTTTCACTTTGTTGCTGTGTTTCTCTTTTCCTCACCAGACTCTCCCTGTTCTCTTCTCTCTTCTCCCCTGCTTTTTCTCTATCTCTTCTTTATCTCAGAATGAGTCCCAGTGTATCAATGACCCGTGACTTACATGGTCACGGCATGTAATTATGGGTGTGACATATAATTAACATGTCATACCCATTTTCATGCAAAATTCTTCTGATTTTCATGCAACATTTATAAGACAATCCAATTAACATTCATATAATATTCATACCATCGTCACTCAATTCATCATAAGTTTGGATTAAAAACACAAGAATTTATAACCAAAATCAAGGTATGAATGCAAGCAAAATTCAACAGAATTAGACACAACAATTCCCTCGCATTTAAACTATGTTTGTCTTCAAGAAAAATAAAAAATAGTAGACTATACAAGAAAAAACAATGAAAACAACAATGTTCCCAAATAATGGTTAAAGATATCAACGATCATTTCAATAAACACAACCTGAGAACTTGAAACTCATAATACTCCATAAACAACCTATTCTTCGCATAACTAGCCAAAATCAACAAGCACTTCAATTTAACAAACATTGATAAGTGATAGATACTCATTCCACTCTTCATCCTCTCAAGCATTCAAAGGTAGGATATGTATTCACTCATTGTTTATGTCATATGAGGCATCTACCATAAGCTTGCTTACCAATCCAATCTCCACCACTCATATCAAACACAAACATCAATCTGAAGATCTTTATTTTAATTGTAATGGGGTTGGGGTAAAGGTAGGAAAAAGAAAAAATCGCAGTTTAAAATTATAACACAAACTGAGCATTTAAAATAATACAAAACAATGAACTATAAAACACTCAATTCTTTCCTCTCATTTAACAAAATGAACACTTCTCATTTTTACGTCTCTCATCTTCTTTTCATTTTCTAGTTGTCTTCTCTTTCCTTTGTTTCTTTCCTATTTCTTTTTCTTTTCTTTTTCTCTTTTTTTCTCTGTTTCTTTTTTATTTCTTTCTCTTTTTTAAAAAAAATTAAACAAGGAAATCAAAAGAAGAAAATATAGAGGAGAGATAATTGCTACAATCATATCCATTCCTAATGCAATACCCAACTATATACTATGCTTCCCCACACTTATTCAAGCAATTACTTCCTAAACCTAGGAATAACATTTCAAATGCTCAACTCACCTTATGGTAGGTGCAATAAAGAGGGTAAAAAATTAAGGCAAAGGCTCATATCTTGGGTTTAAAGAAAGAAAAAGGCTCAAGTTAAGCTCAAAACGGCTCACTAAGGGTAACATTATGGTGTTTTTTAAAGAAAAATGGGTAAATCTTAATTGCCTTCTCAAGTTAAGCTCAAAGAGACTCACTAAGGGTAACATTATGGTGTTTCTTTAAGCAAAAGGGGTCAATCTTAATTGCCTTCATCATTTCACCATTTGTATAAGATTATGTGATCTTAACTAATATTTGCAAGCAAGTTCTAGAGTTCCTTAATCATGAAAGAACACTCTCAATAAAGAATCTTGAATTTGGTGTTTAATAGTTCAAAAAGGCTCAAATTCTTACCAAATAAAAAATGTCATTTATGTATCATAACAAGCTAATGTCCTTTTAACCGAAATCCAAGTTAATCAGTCTAAGCATGCAAGTATACCCATTCACTCATATTATGCATTTTTAATCCCGATCGAGTTTATGTCATGACCATGCATCTCTAACTATTAAATGCAAAAACAAACACACTACGTAAAAATAATAAATATTTTTTTAAGTAATACTCCCCCCATACTTAAATATCACATTGTTCCCAATGTGATACAAAAAAGTAAAAGAGGGATCTAAGACACAAAATAACACAAACAAAGACAGGCATTAAAACTAAAAGATATTAAACTGACAAGCAGTAAAAATAATAAAAAGAACAAGTATAGAAATATGATACGAAAGTATGAGTCGTGGCTGCATCGATGCGGTATGAAGCATGGCGTATTACATTGAGGAGTGGTGAACAGCTACGAGGAAGATAAATAGCAAAGATTGAAAAGTAGGCCTATGTATACAAAACAAATAAATTAAGTCGAGTTTTCACTTAAAAGAAATAGCAAACAACTAATTGAAAAACAAAATAGAAATTGTATAGGTTGCCTCCCATTTAATGCTTCTTTAATGTCTTTTAGCTGGACACCTCAACCGTTATGTTCAAGGTGGATCGCTCAAGGTGATTGATTCTACTATTTTCTTCTTTTCATTAGGATTCTTCTCCAAGAATTTCCTAACCTCACCCTTAATTGCATTGACCAGCAATTGGCAGCACTTATCAATTTCCCTTACTCTTTATCCTCCCTCAAGTCTACGAAAACAAAGTCTACGGGAATAATCAATCCTCCAACCTTCACTAACACATCCTTTATTATTCCTTTCGGATAAAGGATTGACCTATTAGCTAATTGCAAACACATGTTTGTGGGTCTTAACTGTCCTAGATCCAATTTCTCATAAATAGATTGAGGCATAAGGTTTA
>JAOSBP010000009.1:15528282-15549430 GCA_027563825.1 Erythroxylum mucronatum
TTATTGGTTAGGTTGTTTTTCCTTTCAATCCCTATTCTTGGTAGTCTTATTAGAATGTTAATGTTGGGTAGTTAGGCTCTTTACGCAAGAAGGGCTACTTTTGGCTGTGGTTTTTGATCTAATTCGGGGTCTCCCCGTAGCTTGTACATTATTATTCTTTTATTTCAATCTACTTACTGAATTACCAAAAAAATGAAGATTTGAAGCAAAGAAGGGACACAAGGTCATGCATTAACCCGTGTACTTCTCTCAAGCCATACAAAATTACAAATTCTAGGTATTTTGCGTTATACACAGTTTAGTACATGGTCGTGTATTAGAGTGTGTATCTCCCAAAATCCTAAAAATTACTATAAAAAGACATATTCGGAGCAAATTGGGAGAGGTAGACATATAGAGAGTTTAGAGACTTTCAGAGGCAACTTAAGGGGTAATTTTGATTCAGAAAAGTAGAAAATATGAAGAAATCATCAAAAAAATCCATTACAATATAAGATCAAACCTTTACCTTGTAAGAATATTTGATAGGAGACAAACAGGGAGATTTAGAATTATGAACCCTTTGTTTTAAATTTGTTTTTTTTATTTATGTTTGATTTTCTGTTCTATCATGTGTAACTAAATTCTTTTAGTGCCTATGTTAGATGAACCCTAGCTTTGTGCAATAAAATATTTTGATTCTTTTATTAATGTAATTATTTAGATTGATATATTGTTATTCAATTATATGTTTATTATATGTTTTAATAAATCCGAAATAATAAGGCATAATCTAATTACATAACACAGAGATTAAGAAATCCTACGTGTGACTAGATCTATCATAATTGGAAGGAGTTGATTGCAACCCTAGAGATAGGATGATATAAATCCTATGGATTAGGGTCAAAACTAATAGTGAGATTCACAAATTGGTAAAGCAATTTTATAAACTTTAACCTGAGTAATTTGGTTGATAACCTTAGAATTAATTGTTCTTAGACTCAAGAGTAAGCTATTAGCATACAATAGGACTTTCTACGGTCCAATAAATCAATAAAGTAATTGCATGATAAAAGATCAATCAATTTAGGGTATTTAGGGAGATTCGAAACCTAAACACTAATTTTTGATATCGGTAATTTCTTAAGTGATTTCTTAATTTTCTGTTCAATGTTATTGCATGTTTTATTTTAGTTGCTTAAATTTCAATTTCTTTAAATAAAAATAAAAAACAATTTAGTTGACTAGATAATAGTACAACGATAATTACTAATATTCATCGTCTTCGTAGGAAGGATTCATACTTGTCGGTACTAGCTACAACTACGTCTTTCATAATTGACATATTAAGTTTAGGTTAATAAGAAGACATGAGCCTATTATTAACTTTTTGGTTTATTTTACAAAGGGGACACTGTTTTTAAATGCTATTGATGCATCTAGCCTTATCGGGAATGCTGATATTTTATTTCAAATATTTGATGAAGTTGTTCATTAAGTTGGGATGAAAATATTGTTCAGTTTATTAATGAATATGATTTCTCTTATAAAGCAGTTGGAAGACTATTGCAAAGCAAGTGTAATTATTTTTATTGAACTCTTTGTGCTGAACATTGTATTGATATGATGTTGGAATATATAAGAGATGTTAGGTATTTTCCTATTGTTGCTAAGACTATGCAGAAAACAAAAAAGGTGACCAAGTTCATCTTCAATTGTGCACGAGCTTCAATTTCATGAGCTAGGATCTCACCAATGGTAGGAATTTGTATCGTCCTACCATTACAATATTGTAACTAATTTCTTATCAATTTAGTGTTTTATTCTGATAAAGGAAGAGTTTAAACAAATATTTACAAGTGATAAATGACTTGCATCTCAGCATGCTAGGACTAACACTGGATTGGAGGTTTCTAGAATTATAATTAAAGATAATGAATTTTGGTCACAATTTTAATTTGTCATCCGAGTTTGTGAGTCTTTGGAGAGGTTACGTCATCTAACTGATAGTGATGAGAAGGCAAAAATAAGCTATTTCTATGATGTCATAGAGAGGGCGAGGGAAGCAATTAAGGTCAATCTAAAAAATAGGTCTTCTTTGTACACATTTTATCTTATAGTCATCAATGAGAGATGTGAAAAATAAATTTATTCTCTGTTATTTGTAGCCGAGACATTTTTTAATCATAGTGTCTATTTCAAACCAAGTTTTACAAAGAAAGCTGAAGTTAATAAGGGAATGTTATTAACTATTACAACAATTATTACTCATAAGATGATGCAAGATATCCTAAGCTTACAAATGGAGACTTACATGGATGTTTTTGGTGATTTTGTGATGTTAATTGTTACTTGTCAAAGAGACAAAATTTGTCCAGGTATATATTTTATTGTTACTTGTTGAAAATTAATCATCACTTTATTTTATTTATAATGCTACTTTTATTGTCTTATAGTTTCTTAGTGGGACCAACTCAGAAGTTGTATTCCAAAATTGCAAAGATTTACAATTCAAATTATTAGTTAATGTTTGAGGGCAACAAGGTGTGAAAGTAATTGATGCACATTTG
The DNA here is from genome assembly GCA_027563825.1 of Erythroxylum mucronatum. Classification (NCBI taxonomy): domain Eukaryota; kingdom Viridiplantae; phylum Streptophyta; class Magnoliopsida; order Malpighiales; family Erythroxylaceae; genus Erythroxylum; species Erythroxylum mucronatum. The sequence continues at coordinate 15,530,835 of JAOSBP010000009.1, forward strand.
AATTCATCCATTTCAAGAAAAGGAATATATTGGAATATAAAATATTGTACGACTCAGTCTTTATTCGATACAATTTAAAGTTCCAGGAAAGGTATGTTATTATCATTATTAAAATGGATATAATTTCTTGTAATTTCTTAATAGTTTAATTTTATTGTTTACTAAGGCTCTTAATAGAACAAGTAGTTCTCTATATCCAATTTACCTTTATTATATCGTTCTTTTGACAGATTGAATTTCTAAAGAACCAGGTTTGATAGATGCAATTGACTTGAAAAATAATATTGGATGAGAAAGTATTAACATGTCATTTGGTACAATGAATTTTAATGATAGTGATGATGAGATTTCTCTCAATGATAGAGATTTTGTACCAATTGAGAATTAAGGTCAATGCAATTTGAGCAAGTATTCGATTGAATGAAGTTTCAGGTTTTTATTTCTACTCTTATTTTAATTTCATTTATATTTGATCTATATGTTAAATTCTATAAATGCACTATGCAATATAAATATAATTGTAAATGTTTTGTTTCAGGTTTTACTTCTAGTTGATTGTTTTCTTGGCATAAACTTTTGTGAATTGTAATTGTTGGAGAGTCATGAATATTTATTATTCTTTTTATTTGATGTTTTAATGTAGTTATTATTTATTATATGATGAAATTGTAACATTTTAAATAATTTGTATTGTCCTTAATTTTATATTTGTTTGATGATTAAATGATCATTTTTCATATTAACTGTGGTTATTATTTATATGTGAAAAGTAAGGGATACTTTTAAAGAAATGATCTTAACGCTTAATCAATCATCATTAGGAACAAAGAAAGCAAGGTGAGATGGATAAAAGATGAAGATGAATACAAAGTTGTTTAGAATGAAAACCAAAGCTGCCAGGATTGCAGTTGACAAAATTGGGAAGAAATTGAGGGTTGCTTTAGAAGAAGCTGATTAAGGTTTTTGGATTTTGGGGTTAGTAGTTTTTAATTTTTTAGGATTAGAAATTTGAATTAATATTAACTGGATTTTAATTAATTTATTATTAATTAGCACTAATTATAATTAATTTAAATTAAATGAATTTTATTTATAAAATTTAAATTAAAAATAATTTTTATGTTTATAAAATTAAACACATGAGATCCATTTCGTCGTGTGACACAAATATAGTAACAAGATCTTTTTAATAATTAAAAAAGAATAAAAATGCATCACATCAATGATAACGTCATCACTTAATAAATGAAGGCTTAACTTTATTTAATTTTTTATTTAATTTTAATGTTTTTACTATATTAAGATTCAAATCCAATACTTTAAAATATTATAATTTAATATACGTTAAGATTTAAAATGAGCTTTAACATATGTATCGGATCTAATTGATCTCCTCTCTTCTTAATTATTAAGATAAAAGTCCTCCTTTATATGTTTTATGATATACATACATAAAACATGGCTTATAAGTTAATATGGGCTCTAGTAATAAAGAAATCTCGATTATTTAGTTTGGTTATAAGATCCTAGATGGGTAAATGGTTCTCTCAATCACAACAATGGAATGTAATGGCTTGGCCTCATATTCGCGAATTGTTGAACAAGTTTGAAGGGGTCTAGATTCCATTAGAAGGTAACCAATTTGCAATATAATCGTAAACATTTAATCTATATGAAGATGACTCTCTCTTTGTGGCTTTCAACTTTTTGCAATAAGTCTTGAAATGGTCTTATTGTTAGAAAAGTCATTGTTTTTGTTTTTAAACTCAAATTTGGTACTAACCAATAGACCCAAAAGCAGTTCATTTTCTACAAAAGTATCTAATTGTTCTTAAATTACAAGCTCATCACCTTTAAGGAGCAGAGCATTAGTTCTCAATTGTTTTAGTAAGCCCTTAAGCAGAATGGAAAAACTGAAGATCATAAATGCCTCAATAACAAAATACAATGAAACGATATATTAACGTTGTTAGAGATTATGATTTGATTAAGAGAATTTTTGAAGATTATGATTTTGATTTGATGGAAAGGATATTTAGGGATTGTTATTGTAACTTACTTATATGAATAAGATAATTTAGTATATAAAGAGAGTGGGAACTACTGATTTTTATAAGCTCTAATAATCCCTCTTCTTAACTTCTCTTAATTTCTCATTTATATCATGGTACCAGAGCAAGTTCTCCAATCCTACCTCTAAGTTCCTCTATTCTCTCACAATTGGTAACCCACACCCAAAAACACCTCAAGTAGCCACTGTTAACCAAGTTAGAGGAAGAGGCGATGCTAGCAAATGCCTCATATGCCCCACGCACTACTAGTAGCCACTGGTCAATTAGAGCGTGTAGTACACACAACATCTTTCGGTGATGTTTTGTTGACCCTATTGCCATAGATTGAGTCCCACTAACTCCAGGAGCCTGTTGGTGATGTGTTTTTTGCCTTTAATTGTTAAAAATTAGGTTTGTGTGTTTAACCATAGTTGGTGATGTATTTTTCTGCCTTAATTGTTGGAAACTGATTTTGATGTTTAACCATAATCATTGGTTTCATTATAGTTGTATCTCAGTCCTTCTTTCATTGTTGCACAACTGTTGTTATTTGAAGTTCGATTTCTTTCACTATTGTTCTTCACCTAATTCTCGTTAACATCTTTCTTACTGTATCAGTTACATCATGAGTGACTTCGAAAATGAAAGTGTTGAAGGATAGCCACCCATTATGGTTCAATAGATCAAAAATTGGAAATTGAATGGGACGATTTATATTGCTTAGGAGAAGATGGTCATTATATATTTTAAAAGTATAGGAAAGTATGAGCATCTCACAAATCTAGATCCTGATATTAAGTCACCTAAGTATAATAAGTAAGAATAACATGACAACCAAATAATGATAAGCCTTTGGAATACCACGGAGCCAAGTATTGCTGACATGTGTCAATATGTATACTCTTCAATAGAGTCATGAGAGTATTTGGGGCTTTTATTTTCCAGTAACATTACTCGTATATATGATTTATTTGTACAATTGTTCAACTGTTAGTAGGGAGAGAAGAACCAAACCAAATATTTTTTAGAAATTAAGAATCTATTTATATAACATTTAGCAACCCAATTGATAACAACAAATAAGGATCGACTTCTGAAGGAAAGAGAAAGTTATTTGTGATGAGATACTTAGCTTGTTTAAGACAAGAATATGAACCAATTCAGGCCCAGATACTTGGTGACACTAAACTTCCATTACTTGCTAAAATATATTCACGAGTATCTAGATCCTTATGGGGACCAACACAAGAAAGAGGTGATAAATTTTGTCTAATTGTTCACAATAGTGGAAAAGATAATGGAGGCTGAAGTAATCGTGATGGTCGTGGAGGAAAGGGCATAATGGATATGTTCAAGACTATTGGTGGGACTTACACCCAAAGTTGCATCTAGAGCCCTCTCAGTCTATTAATATTGTAGAGGCTTCTAGTGGTTTTACCTCAACAAATGGAAACAAGGTGGCTTCTGAAGAAGAGTATGCAGCTTTTCTCCCGTATCAAGTAGCCAAGCAAGCAACCATACTAATTACGTCTTTTTCTCACCTAGGTAATCACGCAGCTTGTATGTCATCCTTTGTTAAACCTTATATTATAGATTCAGGAGCCACTGATAATATTACAGGCAACTTAAATTTTTTTGATCAAATACTCATGTACCAGACTCACACTAACTTATTGTTGCTAATGGTTCCACTACTAGTATAAAGAGGGCTAACATTACATTTTCTTCTCCTTCAATGGCATTACCAGCAACACTATATATTCTCAAATTTTCCTTCAACTTAATGTTTGTTAGTAAACTAACTAAATCATTGAACCGTTCTATCTATTTTTTCCTTTATTATGTTGTTATCCAAGATTTGAAGACAAAGAATATGATTGAAGGAGGACATAAATATAGAGGTCTCTATTATTTTGTTAGTTATTCAACCGCCTAGTCAGTTGTTGCTTCACCCCTCCAAATCCATAGTCTCCTTGGTCACCCATCCATCCAAAAATTAAAAAAAAAATTGATTCCTAATTTGAACTCAAATATGCATTTATATTGCGAGTCTTATCAATTAGGAAATGTCATTGTGATGCTTTTCCATCTAAAGTTAACAATAGAGACAAAAGCCCTTTTGTGTTAGTTCATTATGATATTTGGGGTCCATCTTATACTATCTCAAAACTCAAATTTTGTTACTTTGTTATTTTTGTTATGATTAATCTAGAATGACTTGGCTATATCTAATGAAAGAACATTTTGAATTGTTTTCTATTTTCTAATCCTTTTGCTCTTGCTCTGAAGTCAAGACTCAATTTGGTTGTCCTGTATGTATCCTCAAAAGTGATAACTCCAGAGTATATTTTCTGAATCCTTTAAGTCTTACATAAAAAATTGTGGTATGATTCACCAATCTTCTTTCTCTCACACACCATAACAAAAGGGTATTGCTAAAAGAAAAATTGGGTATGTCATAGAAGTTGCTCAAACCTTATTAATTGAGATGAAGGTTCCTAAAAAGTTTTAGAGTGATGTTGTCCTCACTGTTTGCTATCAAATTAATAAAATGCTATCCACCACTCTCAAAGATCAGATCCCTCGTACCGTTATGTTTCATAATACCCTTTTGCTCCCTCTTTTGCCTAGTATCTTTAGATGTGTGTATTTTTTTTCACCAACTAAAGCCAAGTGTTGACAAATCATCTCTACGAGCCATCAAGTGTATCTTCCTTAATTACTCAAGGCCACAAAAAGGTTATTATTATTACAGCTCCTCACTTAAAAGATTCTTTGTATATGTAGACGCGACATTCGTTAAGAACACTGCATACTTTTTTGGGAGTCAAGATGCCAAAAGCTTTTATTATTATTTAATCTCACTTTTTGACAACTCCTCAGATAATTGGCCTAAAAGTTTAAACAGTTCACTTACAAATTATGATCCTCCTTATCTTTATCAATTGTCTTGATTAAATTTGTAGGTTTATTTTTGACGACCTCGTCAAATGGAAGATGGCCATCTGAATGAGCCCTCTACTCGAGAACCTAATTTATCTCCAGATCTAAAAAACAATGACTAGATTAGCCTATTGCCTCAAAGAAAGGTAAACAATCTTTTACCAATCATCCACTTTCAAATTTTGTTTCTTATAACCATATGTCCCCTCCTTTTGTTCTTTCTTATCAAACCTGGATTTTTTGTCTATTCCTATGAGTATAATAAAGGCTATATCGAACCTTGGGTGGAAGCAAGCTATAAAAGAGGAAATATGTGCTTTATGGTCAAATGACACTTGAAAGCTTATTACTCCTCCTCTTGATGCCTCAATTGTTAGTTGTCAATGGGTATGTACCATTAAGACTTTTGTTTATGGATCTATCGAATGAGTCAAGGCTTATGCTGTTGCTAAAGGATACACACAAGTTTATGACGATTATTCTGAAACCTTTTTTCATGTGGCAAAAATGGTGTTAGTTTATATTTTTATCTTCTTAGCCACAACTTATTCTTGGCCTCTCTACAACATGACATAAAAATGCATTCATGTATGGTAATCAAGAAGAAACAATCTATATGGAGCAACCTCCAAGGTTTGTAACTTAGGGAGAGTTTGAGAAAGTATGCATATTGAAGAAATCTTTATATGATTTAAAACATTCTCCTAGAGCAATGTTTGAACGGTTTAGTTCAGTTGTGAAGAAATTTGGTCTCAAGCAGTGTAGAGTATACCATTCAGTGTTCTATCAACACATAAGATCTAGTAAATTTCTATTGATCATATATGTTGATGTCATTGTTATTATTGGTGATGATCAAAACATAATTAATAGATTGAAGGAATTCCTGCAATAACAATTCCAAACAAAAGATCTTGGTCTATCGAAGTATTTTTTGAGAATTGAAGTTGCAAAATCTAAAGATGGTATTTATATCTCCCAATGCAAGTATGTTCTTGATATCCTAGACGAAGTTGGCTTGTTGGGATGTAAATTGGGGTCCAATGGATCCTAACATCAAACTTAATGTAGACTAGGGAGAACTCTTAAAAAATTCAGGAAATCATAAGAGACTTATTGGAAAATTAAATTATCTTATAGTTACTACACCGAACATTTTATTCAGTACAAGTGGTAAGTCAATTTATGCAATCCCCTCGAATCAACCATTGGAATGCAACTATTCAAATCTTGAAATACTTTAAGCATAACCCTGGCAAAGTACTCTTATATAAGAACCATGGACATTATTCAATTAAGGCATATAGTAATGCTGATCGGGCTAATTCTAGGACTGATTGACGACCAAATATAGGATATTGCGTGTTTGTTGGTGGCAATCTAATTTCATGAAAAAGCAAGAAGCAAACGTTAGTTTCTTGTTCAAGTGCAGAATCAGAATACAAAGTCATTACATAAACAACCCAAGCATTTGTCTAGGTAAAACATGTAAGAACTTGGATTTCAACAAATTCAACCTATGGGGCTAATGTGTGATAATCGAACAGCCATTTACATTGCTTCTAATCCAGTTTTTCATGAAAGGACAAAGCATATTGAGGTAAGTAAAATTTACTGTCATCACATGTAACCTTTTAACTTGCATTTACACATTGTTGAAACTGACATGAAACTACTTTGGTTTCATTCGTTGACTTTCACTATTCCTGTCTTTTTCCTTTTCCTTCTATACTACATGACATCGAGAAAACGAAAAGAAACCAAGAATTTGTCAGATTAATTAAAGATGGCCACTTGCTCGGTTCGCATTCCCATAGAAGGGTCTGACGCTTATTGACTAGCAAACCGGGCATGAATCCTGTGTTGGACCAAAGTTCGACAAGAAGGGCATTCCTTCATCACTTGTTTTTCATGGAGCTCATTGCAATTTGTGCAAAGTACCTGATGTGCACATGGGAGGAAAACCACTGACTTCTCCTCAGATAAGCACATAACACACTCCCTCTCCCTTTTCAAACCTCCAGTTCCAAAGCCTTCAACAGTTGTGACCTGTAAAGAGTCCTGGTCATCATCCATAGCCAGGTCAACAACCTTACTATCAGTTGTGCCATAGTTCCCATCGAATACCCTCATAAGAGCAGCTCTTGATGAAGCATTTGACTTCAGTTTCAATTCTGATATCTCACTCTCAAGATTCTTGATGTCTTCCATATGCTTCTTTAAATCATCTTCAGTTTTTTGTATGATCATATCCTCTTCTGTCTTTGCTACAGTTTCAAGTTGCAACCGTTCCCTCCTTATAGATGCAGCTTGTGAAAGCAGCGTTTCTTTTTCTTTCCTTTCATGCTTGCATTTGGCCTGCAAATCCTCAAACAAATGTATAAGTCAGAATAAATATCACTCAAATATGACATATCAATAGTTAGTTTTGGGTATTTACGAAAACAATGCAACCCACTGGCCAGATTCGTCTTCACTTGACAAACAAAAAAACTTCACGAGGGCTTTGTGTTATCTTATTTTATTGTAAGGAAAATTTTGAAAAAAATATAGGCCTTGTAGTACTTGTCACCCATATGTTCTTTTAGAGAAAAGAAGTTTCATCTGGTTGAGGCCATCACCATTTATTGGTTGGCTATGGCATCCCATACTCGAAAATTTTACCTCAGTTTGGTTCTGCCTATTTTTTTCCTTGTCTAGTTCTTGCTGCAACTCAGCCGCCTTCTGTTTCTGGGTCTTGAGCTCTTCCTGTAACAAGCCCTTCTGTCCCTCCCAAGATTGAATATTTTTAAGGACCTTCCGCTCCCTCTCCATTGCTTCCTGACACCTCACAGCTGACTCTACAGCTTTAGTTTTAGCAGTTTTCATATCATCTTCCAGTAGAATCTGTTCTTCCTCAAGCCGGCAACCAGTAGAAAATGCCTTTTCAACCTGAGCATTGGCATTCTTTAGGCAAAATTCTATCTCCGACAGCCTCTTCATGGTATTCTCTTCCAAGATTTTCTTCTCCTTTTTAATTTGTTCAGCTTCTCCCTTCTCCTTTCTTAATGCTTTGAGCTCAGGCATGTCCTTAAGAAGCCTAGCACAAGCCTCTGCGACCTTCTGATTGGCCCAGTCTGTGCAACTCTGAAGCTCATTCTGTAGATCCTGAACCTGAGGAACCAACTTCAGAATCAGTTCATCTTTCTCATCTTTTGGGACATACTTCTCCACAGACCTATCATAAGGAATTACAGCAAGGTAGTCAGCTATCTTAGGATAAACAGAGGGGTTTGCTTCAGGCATTGAAGAAATTTTCTTTTCTTCAGAAGCCAGAAACAGGGTATCTGCTCTGGATGGTGCAGATACAGTACCCATGCTAGTTGAATTTAAGGAGTCATTTGTCGCACAGAGAACAGATTGAACAGTGACAGGAACAGGATAGCATCTATCTGTTTTAGGGGTTTCTGTTTTAGCCTTATCCTTTAAAGAATGGTCTTTTGCATGCACATCAGGTAATTCAGATGAACCCTTCACCCCTTTATCCAGAAGAAAATCACCAATAGTAGCAAGGTGTCCAGCTCTGAAAGCCTGTTTACTATAATACTTTTGAAACCTCTCAAAGGACTTGATCCTCGGTACATTTTCTTTCTTATTATGAACCTTACAACCATGCTTTACTTTTCCTGCAGAGGCAGATGTTTGAGATTTGTGCTGGCCAGATTCCCATGCAGGATCCAAGGATTTTTCTGATGCCAACCCTTTAAGAGCAGAAGGATTTTTAAGGATTGGAAAATTCCGTAAAGTGCTAAACTTGAATTTTTCAGGCATATTACATGGTGCACTTTCAATTGAGGAATTAGGAATATTTGGTCCCTTGGGGTTCTCACAGCTAGCTTCAGAACTTTGGGCTTCTGACATCAAGTGGGTAGTGTTATTAGGATAATTCTCACCTGGGACCTGGTCACGTTTAAATTCATTCATTAGACTGCCTTCCAAGGTGCAGGCTTGTGATATGTTCATATCGCACATTATCAGCCACCACATTACCTCCCCAATAGGCAATGATGGCTTAACCTCCCGAAGGACATTAACCATCTCAATCATCGTGTATTCCGCCATCTGCTGCAAATTCTCAAATACAATATCTCTTGAAATATCTACACACTTTTCTTTATTCAATATGGCCAGAGCATCATGTACAATGTTTGACACAAGGTCTTCACCCCCGCGGTAAAGGCCTAGCCTTGATATAGCCTTTTCAGCAACATCTGCAGCATATCCACCCTCTACTATCTTATTGATTGCACTCTGGAAGATTAACCGTAGATTAGAAAACAATAGTCCTTCAAACTCTGTTGCAATAGCGTCAGTCCAATCATCAAGGTCAGACTCTTCTCCTGTCAGTTTAAGTAGAGACGGCCCTACTTCCACACTCTCAAGATCAGTCTGTAAATTTTGAGACTTCTCTTTTGATGACTCATATGAATGGTACTCATTCAAGGAAGATGATGAACCAACTGCATTTGGCATAGAATGATTAACTAATTTTCTCTTGATCTTACTCTCTTTGTCCTGCAGCAAAAGTGATGAGCTCCCCGACTTGCCGCTACTTTCCTCACTATCACCCATTTTGCCCTCTCTATGAAAGACGAGGAGATATACCCAGGAGTAGGACCACTGGCCTCTCTATCAATATACCCTATGAATGAAGAAAGTTAACAATGCAAAAGAAGCATTATAATCTAATCATTAAAAGGTTTGGTGCAAAATCGAATACACAAATGATAAAATGTAAACACGATTCTCATACGCTCCCTTGAAACTAAAGGCGAAATAAACCATGGCATTGTACGACGAAGGATCATGATGGCAGAAAAAAAATACTATAGATATGTGGTCCGAAAATAGGAAAAGCCATACCAGTAGAGCCAGCAACAGATAAATGATCTATCAATGCTTCATCCTGCATAAAAGCAACACCGAGATTGACCAAAAGACAGACCTAAACAAACCCACGCAGTGCAAAAGCCTAACAACATACACGATACCTACACAGCCACATTGCACTCAACAATCAGAGAAACCGACATAAAACCATCTTCCAAAAGTCGCTCAGAGCCATAAAAACCACAGCTTTACACGAAAAACCACCCAAAATAAACAACAAAATTATGGCAAAAACATAAAGAGCAGTACGTGCAACCTCTAACCAAGAAAAACGACACAGAAACAGGAAAAGGTCATTCTTACTATATTATGAACAAAAGCACTGATAGAAAAAATAAGGGGGCGTTTGTTTTTCACATGGTGAAGTTCTGAGCAATTCTTTGAGAGCTGGCTCGCTGCTTGGGTACTGTAGCGAGTGGCTACTGGCTAGGCAAGTGTGGGTGGGTTTATATAGGGTTTTAAGTTAACCATTAGTTTGTCCTAATCAGGGGTTTGTTTTATACTAGAGCTTAACCATGGTTATCACCTTCACGTTTAACATCTTCTTCAATTTAATCTTATGGATTCAATGATCCTCTGTGTGTGGGAGCACGCAAGTGCAACTCTCTTCTTCACCTCTGCCCTTTACTTTGTGTTATCGGGTCTGATCATCTGTGATGAATTCAATTGTAAAAATTTTAAGTGTCTAATTTTTTGGTTTATTTTTAAACTTTTATGTTTAATTTAATTTAATAATTATTGTCGTTAAAAATGATCAATTTATTAATTAACTAATTAATTTGTATAAATTAATAAATTCATATAAATTAAAATAAATCAATTATTTTTATTTAATAATCTATTTTTTATTTAAATTTCAAATTTTTTCGAAAAATAAAAGCAATATTCTCTAATCATATTTTAAAATTTTTAATCAATTTTATAATAGATTAATATTAATTTATCATTTTAAACTATAAAATTCTTATATTACCGGTTTAATGTCAAATATTAACTATGCTACGGAATGACCGTGCGTTGCAATATCTTCAAGCTTTAGCATGGTTACTTAGATTATTAGAATTTTTAAAAGGGACAAAAATGGAAAGTGCATCAACATGCTGACAACTTACATTTTCAAATTTAACATTTCTTAACGCAATAACAACAAAAGCTTATTCATATGAAGAACAATTCTTCAAGAAATTATTAAAATTTATGAATATTTAGTAATATTAAAGATTAATGTGTTAACATAAAACATTAGAGAAAATATTTGTACATTTTTCCTTGTCTTTTTAAAAACAAAATTAGAATATGCAAACATATTTTAGACCCATGACTTTTTTTCTGATTTTTATTGAATATTGTAATCCGAAGTAATTCAATTCAAAATAAGTACCATACTTGTGTCTATTCTTATAAAAGCAAGTGTTGTAAAGAAATTAAAACGATAGAAGAGAAACTTACCCGACCTTAACGTTGCTGTGAAGTAGTTGAAGGGATAAGATTTGTATTTATTTTTCCAGAAATAAATATTTGTATTTGATCTCTTATGTCATTCCTACCATGAAACTTGTATTAACATAGTAGAAGAAAGTTTATTTTGGTCTTCAAATTTTTCTTCTAAAATTTATCAAACTTTTATTTTAGGTGCATTGAAGTTCTTAAATTAAATTTTTTTGTTAAATTGTCTTCTACATAGTCACGAATATCGTACTGACTTTGGTACCAGATTGGATTCTGGTACGGTACTATATCGATACCAGTTAATACTGAATACCGTTTTAGGTTATTTTTTAAATTTATGAAATAGTCCCCAATTTTTTTAAAAAATTGCAAAATAGTTCATTGTTATATTGTAAAGTTGTACTGTATACTTTATAGGTTTACATCAACCCTGCTTCCAAAAATTATAATAATAAATAGTAACCACAATTAATATGAAATAACAATAATTTTATGGTATTTAACATATAAATAATAACCAAAATTAATATGAAAAAAGACAATTATCATCATAAGAATATAAAATTAAGAACAATAGAAAGTATTAAAATTATTACAATTTCATCATATAATAAATAAAAAATACATCAAAACATCCAATAAAAAGAACAATAAATATTCTTAACTCTCGAACTATTACAATTTACAATAAGAGTTCGTGATAAAGAAACAACCAAGTAGAAGTGAAACATGAATTTGCAATTACATTACATATATAAAATTTAACATATACATCAAATATAAGTAAAATTAAAAGAAGAGAAAAAACAAAATCCTGAAACTTCCTTCAATTATCTACGAGAGGATATCCACTATAACTGCATTGACCCTAGTTATTATTTGGTATAAAATCCTCATCATTGAGAAGAGCCTCATTATTATCATCATTCAAATTTAATGCACCAAACGACATGTCAATGCTTTCCCAACCAAGATTATCTTCCAAGTTATTCACATTTACCAAACCTAGTTTCTCAGAAACCCAATCCGTCAAAAGACCGATATTATCAATGCATATTAGATCTACTGAACTACTTGTTCTGTTTAGAGTCCTAGTAAACAATAAAGTTTAATTTATTAAAAAAATTTATCGAAATTAATAATGATAATAACATACTTTTCTTGAGTATTTAAATTGTAACAAACGAATACCAAGTCATTTAATCTCTTGTACTCCGATTTATTCCTTTTCTCAAAATGGATGAATTCAAATATGCTCCAATTCTGTTCACAGCTTGTTGTACTCACTCATTGACTTAAAATTTAAATTGCAAACCTTTGCAATTCTAAAACATCACTTCTGAATTGATTCCACCAAGATACTTTAAGTCATAAGATAATAAAAGTAGCGTTATAAACAAAATAAAGTGCTAATTAATTTTCAACAAATAAGAAAATGGAAGCAACTAATACCTGGAGAAAGTTTTGCTCTTTATCTAATAGCAATTAGCAATCCAAAATTCCCAAAAGACTACTTATAAAGCTCCATTTGTGAGCTCATAATATCTTGCATCATCTCATAGGCAACAATTGTTGTAATAGTGAATACTATTCCTCGACTAACTTAAGCTTTCTTTGTAAAATTTGGTATGAAATATACATTAGAATTCAAAAATTTCCAGCTGCAAACAATGGAGAAGAACGTTGTCTTTCCCATATCTCATTGATGACTACAAGATACGGTGTCTATAAAGAAGATCTATTCTTCATATTGGTCTTGATTGCTTCCTTCGCCGCCTCTGTGACATCATAAAAATAACGCATTATTGCCTTTTCTTCACTAGTAGCCAAACGAAATATCCTTACCAAAGGCTCATAAATTCGGATAACAAATTGGCATTAAGACCAAAATTCACTATCTTCCAATATAATTTTAGAAACCTCCAATCCAGTTTTACACTAAGCATGCTGAGAAGCAACTCACTTATCATTTGTAAACATCTGTCTTAACTCTTTCTTCACCATGACAAAATACTGAAGTGATAAGAAATTCATTGCAAATCTTGCCACAGTAGAACAACACAAATTCCTGCCATTGGTAAATTCCTTTCTCATTAAATTCAACACCCATGTACGATTATAAATGAACTTGGTCAACTTTTTAACTTTCTGCATAGTCTCATCAATATCAAGAAAATACCTAAGATCCCTTATATTCTCCAGCATTAGGCCAATGTAATGTGCAACATAAGGAGTCCAAAAAAAAGGAATTATACTTATTTTGTAACCTCCTTCTTGCCAATTTATAAGCAGAATCATTATCAATAATGAACTGAACAATATTTTTTGGCTCCACTTCATTCACAATTTCATCAAATGTCTCAAATCAAGTATCAGCATTCTTAATAAGGCCAGATACATCAATAGAATTCAAAAACATTGAGTCATTTGTAGAATAAACTAAAAAATTAATAATATGTTTATGTCTCCAATTTGGCCAATCATCACACATGGTTGAACACCCATAAGTAGCCCAATCTACTTTTCTTTCTTCTAAATAACTTTAATTTCATAAACTGAGCAACTCAAAAGCTTACCTCCTAAGTCATCAGTTGAAGGAGCTTTGTATCCTGGATTGTAAGAGGCTATAGCATCCACCATAGGCTGATAATAGTAGGATTGAGAAACATTGAATGATGCACCTGTATCATACCACCATTTAGCTACTGCTATATTTACATTATAAACCACATCTCTTGATTGCATAACACTACAAATTAAAGGTTGGGCCTCGGGAGTTGTTAATGGTGCAAAAAAAATTGTCATCTGCCTTCTTCTTTTCCTAACATTAGGTCCAGGTGTAACATTCACTTCTTCCTAGGCCTGGGATGGAACACAACCACAACCACTTCTCCACAATTATCACAAAAACCAGCAAACGAACATCCACTACCAATTTGATAATTTAGTCTCTCCCTTCTATCTTTCTCATGTTGATATTCTTAAAGCAAAGTTTTCATTTGCCACTTCACATCATAACCTACTTTTGTGCCACATCTCCTTTAACCCTAGCTATATGCTTCTTTAATCGGGTGATTCCTTCATCTTTCAAATACTTGTTACAAAATAAGCAAATTGTATGGTTCTTCATACCCGACACCAATGCAGCATGAGCTCAAGCTAGATCATTGTATCTTCCTTAAGTGGTTTGATCAAGAGTACTTGAACTTCCTTCCATTTATTTGTAACAATAAATTAAGACATATATCAAAATCATACACAATTCAATTTCATCCAACACAATCCAATTTTATCCAACACAATTAATTAAAAAGTCAAAATTCAACAATTCAAGTTTTTTACATACATAATTACAAAATACGCAGGTCCAACATATGTAATATAACTCATTTTGTATGATTACATCATACACAGTTCCATTTCATCCAACACAGTCCAATTTTATCTATCATAATTCAAATATACACTTATTTTTTCTTCTAGTATATTGCTATTCTTTCCTCATCTTTTCATGTCTCTTTAAAAAGTGAAAGAAAAGAAAAACCAAAGGCTTTTCTTCTTATGATAAAACTAACAAATGGTTTGACAAATTTAGGTGGTATCCGAAAGTAAATCTGCTAGCTTTCTTGGTCTATTATATGATATGCATAACAATTTGATTGTCATTACCAATTAATCTACTAATCAGCTTGACAATTTAATTGAAATAGATTGCTAATGGATAATTGAAAGAATCAATAGATCCATGCTTTTATCATATGAAGAAAATAGAGATGCAATTATACAAATCAACTATACACTTGGAAAATGTTAACTAATTAGAAATACAATCGAATAGATTTTAGTTTTATTACTAATTTACTATACAATTACATGGACCTCCTTGGCTCCTCCTCCACAACCGTATTATTATTAATTGGCAGTGCCATAATTTTATACTCAATAGTAAATACTATTATATTAATTTTAAGAATATGTAAAAAAAATTATTTCAATTAATAATTTACCAATACTATTATGCCAATTTTAAGAATATGTAACAAAATATTGTATCAATTAATTATTTACTTTAAAGTTTAAATACTAACATGAATACAAGATTATTTTACATTCTCTTTCTCGATTTTAACTTTTAAGTTGAAACTTTCTAACTTTCAACTCTCATTTCTCATTTCATGCTTCCCCGTGAATGAACCAAACCATAACCACCAAGATTAAAAAAACCGTGCATCATTTCATTCAACTCCAATCCAAATGTCCAATTCCAAATTTTCAACCTAACACAAATTACAAATCACAAATCTAATTCACTATTTAATTCCAACTTCCAACAATCCAATCCATTCACAATCACAATTCACAAATGCAATTAAACAGAAAAAAACAATTAAAAACACACCAAAAAAATTCTCAATGAATTTGGTTCGGGTTTTTGGGTCGAGTCAGGTTTAGATCTGGAGAGTGGTGACTCCAAAAGTGGTGGTGGCAGATAGCAGTGGACTGTGGTGGCAGGAGGAGAGTGGAGTGGTATGGAGGGGGGGCTGACTGAAGCCTGAAAATGGTTCGGTGGTGGAGACGTATAGAGGAGTCGAGGAGGTTTGTTGGTGCAGTGGTGGCGTGGAGGAAGTCGTGTGGTGTTATTGTCGACTGAAGAGGGAGAAGTAGCCATTGGAGAGGAGAACGAGAGAGAGAGTATGGAGGATGTAAGAGAGGAGAGTGTCTGAGAGAGAGATGAAAATGAAAAATGAGAGAGAGGAAAATCGAAGAAGCAGATGGCTCGGGGGGATAGGGTGGGTTAGGTAAAAAATTTTATTTTTGCTAATTAGTCCCTGGAGTTTTCAAAACTCACGGTACCTATGGCCGGTACCAAAATTACCATTACCGTTCTGTTTTTCAGTCAATATATAATGATATTTAAAAGCTTGCTTCTCTCTCTTAAAAAAGTATTGTTTAAACTTTAATTTATCATCAATTCAAACATGATTCACACGCTTAAATGACATGACAAACATACATTAATTTGCGTAAGAGATTTACTTATGTACTCTTAACAAAATTAGAAATTAAAAAAAGTTCAAACAGGTCCTTTAAATTTGATAAAAGGTGTAAATTTACTATTAAAAGTAATATTTTAAATATATTATTTTAGTGATAATATTGAATTAATATAACTTATTGCACATATAAACTAAGTTTATATTTTTCTGTCAAATTTACTTATATAAAAACTAAGTTTATATTTTATTAGAGTCAGTAAAAATTTGGATATCAAGTATTTAATAAAAATTATGATGATATGTTATTATAATTTAAAAAATATTATTATTGATAAATTTTCTCTTGTTACATATTTAATTTTATGTTTACATGTAAATTAAGCCTAAGTATAATAAATAATTTGAAATAAAATTTAATTATCAATTGTATGTAAAAGTGATATATATATATATATATATAATTTTTTCTATGTAAAACAACAATTTTAAATAAAGTTATCACATCAAATTTTAAATTTTTTCTCTTGAAACCTTTTTAACTAAAACACCCTTACTAATTTATTATTTTTAGTTGATTAAACATTTAAGAGAGTGTTTGAGTCATGCTCCAAATCAAAGTAAAAATATGAGTTTAGATCAAAGATATGGATGTTATACATTTTAAATTGAAAAACACTACCAAAACCTATAATACTATACTAGAGTTGAACTTCATATTACTAAAGTTTACCCATTAGGAAGTACTCACCAATATTATAAAAATGGTTAAAATAAAAATAGGACTAAATTGAAAAAAGGACCAATATTTTCTCATCCCTAATAACTCTTACCTCAGTCTCTTATATTATCTTTTCATCCCTAAATTGTGATCTCCGTGATAATAAGATGTTATTTTAATATATTAATTATAATTATCTCTTTTGTTTTAGATATATTTTGGTGCTTAAATATGAAAATTAATGTTTATTTTATTTTAGGAGATGAAAAGTGAAAATTGTATCAAATTGGAGCATTATTGGTGAAAATCACAAATTTTGGAGAACAAAAAAGTTAACATATTACTGCAATGGATAAAGCGAGATCACGCCCAATGCCAAATTTACTTAAAGACTTAGAGTTTAATTAGGAAACTTCTTTCCATAAAGGATTTGGATTTGTTTTTAGATAGGAATCTTTGCAAGATAGGACTAGAGTAGACTAGGTTTAAAGTAGGAAAAATAATAGAAGAGACATCTTTCACCTCTCCAACTTTCTATTTTCGTTTCTTTAGATTTTTCTCTTAATCTTTTTTTTTTGATGTTGAAACTTAAGCCATGTGTGGCTAAATTTGAACATTCTGATTCAAAGGAATTCAAAACTCTAGTTATAACCATGTAAGGTTTTGTTCTAAACTTTTATTCATGTTTTAATTAAAGTATTTCTTGTTTTGTGTGCCTATATTTCATAAATAATTGATATTGATTAATCTCACAAATTAATTTGATATAGATATCCATGAATTCAATGATCTGTAATTGTCATGAAGGATTGGTACAAGTAACAAATTGGTTATTTAAGAATTTACGTACTTAACTAATGATAAATAAGAAAACTAAGTTGAATAGTTACAACTACCTCAATTATTTAATTTAGGGTCTAATTATTTTCACTAAGCTTATTGTTATCATTAAATTGATATGAACTACTATTATACCCAATCAATTAATGATAAGTTTTGGTTTAGATGTTGGGTTTGAATCAATTAATTTAAGAAAATTTGAGACTTATTATGACTATCCTTATATGTTTTAGACTAACTACTTAAATTATGAAAATTATTCTTTTTAAACCAATTATTAATGTTACAATTAAATGAGATCTTTCCCTTAGATCGAAGTTAAGTACTCTTAAATTTCTCCCTTTTATATTCAGCTAGTTTTGAACCCCGTGCTTTGCACGGGTTGTTACAAAGCAAATAATGAATTTTAACAACAAAATTGAAAGGCAAACATAAGTACAAAATTAATATATTGTATGTCATAAAATAAGATTATAATAAAATAGGAATCTGATAAACAATATGAGTCCAAAAATATGAGAGCCATATTTATATAAGTACAAAAGATAGATAGTTTACTATTCAAGTACAAAATACTTGCAGGCTCTAAAAAAGATAGATAGTTAACCAAACAAAAAGTAGCTGATAAATTGGTCATTCTTCAACATTTGATAGTTAAGTTAACTTTTC
>JAOSBP010000009.1:15560257-15573971 GCA_027563825.1 Erythroxylum mucronatum
ATTGTTCAATTTTAAAATCATACTGATCGATTTTTTCAAATTTGGTACCATAACTTATAATTTATATCAATTTAGGTTACTTTGATTTATATACCATAAATGACTAACAACAGATCTTACATGTCTGTTATTATAAAGTAGATATTTTATTAAATTATTTAAAGAAAAGATACCTTTGTAATGTGAATTATTATACTATATTCATTCCCATTCCTATTACCATTTTCCCGTACAATCCAACCGCCCCCTTAGTTTTAAACAGTTAAGCTCAATTAATTTATAAATTCAGCTAAAAAAATTGGACTAAATTCTACATAATTATAAGGTAAAGATGAATTATGAAAAACAATATCTAAAATGACCGAAATTCAAAAGTATAATAATTTTACCATTGTTCAATTTTAAAATCATACTAATCGATTTTTTCAAATTTGGTACCATAACTTATAATTTATACCATTTTTTGATAAATTTGATTTATATACCATAAATGACTAACAACCAATCTTACATGTCTATTATTATAAATTAAATATTTTATTAAATTATTTTAAGAAAAGATAAGTAATGTGAATTATTACACTGGTGAAACGACATGAAAGCCTGGACTTTAAGGCCGTGCCGTTTAGCCATTTACAGAAGCTCGTTATAGCCTCCCCAATTATAAACACCAGCCTATTCTCTCTCCACCAATCCCCACCACACGTCCATCGTTATCCTCTCTATACCTACGCTTTTTAGCGCCTGCAAACTCGCGTTCTTAGCTTTCCTCCTAGTCATAGTGTTCCCAACTGTGACGCTGTCCAACGGCATCAGTACGTATACTGGAACTCCTTTACCTTTCTCCACGGCTCTCTAAAATGTCGTCGAAGGTTCGGATTTAAAGCTTAAGATTTCCATTATTACGCTTCTAATATGTTCTATTCTGGGAATTTTGTGGCCTTTGTTATAGGGTAGTTTGGATATATGTGTATATTCATGAATGGGTAATTTCTTGATTTCCAAGTGTTTGTTTCTTGGCCTACGAGAGCATAGGGGTTGAGCTTCAAAGACTAGGATAGATTTAATGATTGTGATTTTGCATTGTGTCTATGAGCGATTTCAAGTCTTAATGTGCTGGTTAAATGATGTTGGCGATGGATGAGTTTATAGGAGAGTTTCCCATCATAACAGACGATGAGAGTTTAGGTCGTTAATGTTCTATAGGCATTTGATTGGGTAGGAACACCTGTACTTACCCGCTAGCTGATTTCATGGTCTTTTCTTTTGAACGAGGATACGAGAGTTTTTTTTTCCTCGTCTATGGCTGTCCGTTTCGATTGGTGGTTTTACCGTAGGTGATCTAAATTGTGAAGCTTCAGTATCATAAGTGGTAGAAGTACGTCTGATATAACCAAAGGAACGATTTTCTAAGCCTCATGATTGAGTTCTGTACTTGGGTGCATGTGAGTGGGCTATTTTGTGAAATTAGGCACGAGATGTCTGCCCAATTTCAACCTTTTCTTGTCTCGCGTTTCTGACCAATTTTGCATTTACTTTGTTTTGGTACACTTTTGGCTGGATGGTAAGGATGGTTCCTTAAACTCTTCTTGTTGTTATACGTTAATGAATACCTGTTTGACTGTAGCAAATTTCATCACATGGATGCATGTTGGTCTTCCTCTGTTGGGTGATATTTTGTGAGCCAGGATCCAAGGTTCTAACAGAAACCCATAACTTAAAACTGGTTGAGAACTGATGTATCTTTGATCTTTGGAAACTTGATGCCTTCATTTGGGATTGGAAGTGAATGTGTATTGCAATGACAGAGTTCAAAATCACCAATGCGATCAATCGATACATATGCTGCACAGTGTAAAACCTGCTATAAATGGAGGGTGATAGCCACACAAGAAGAGTATGAAGACATCAGAAGTAAAATCCCAGATGACCCTTTTGTTTGTGACAGGAAACCAGGTGCTACCTGTGATGACCCTGCTGACATTGAGTACGACGCCACTCGGACCTGGGTTATTGACCGGCCTGGCATCCCAAAGACACCGAAAGGTTTTAAGCGGAGCCTGGTACTCAGGCGAGATTTCTCCAAAATGGATGCCTACTACATTACTCCAACGGGAAAAAAATTGAGAACTCGAAATGAAATCGCAGCATTTTTGGAGGCTGACCCCAAATACAAAGATGTTTCCCTCTCTCACTTCAATTTCACTTCCCCAAAGGTGATGGAAGACACCATACCTGAAGATGCTGTGAAAAAGGTTTCTACTAGTGGGAATGGCAACAAAAGAGTTAAGGCATCAAAAGATTCAGCTGAAGATGCTGTGAAAAAGGGTTCTACTAGTGGGAATAGCAACAAAAGAGTTGAGGCATCAAAAGATTCAGGTGAAGATGCTGTGAAAAAGGTTTCTACTAGTGGGAATAGCAACAAAAGAGTTAAGGCATCAAAAGATTCAGCTTGAGTTAGTTTAATGGTAGTTTCTGCTGTGCACCCATTAGCCTTGCTTTTGTATTTTGTGTGTTTATCTAATGAGTACTTTCTATAGCTGGTCTATTTACAAGGCTTTTGTTCATTCCGAATGATATTGTTATGGTGCAAGCGTTTTCCACAAGTAGGTTAAGCGTCATTAAGTATAATGGTGCCCATGATATCGAACAGCATACATTAGTTTATTTCCTTCCCAGTTTCACATAAGCATCAGTTGGATTGATTGGTTAAAGTTAGGGTTTCTTGAGACTGGGTGACATGAAATCTTACATGGAACTGTAAGCTGCATTTAACATAACCAAGCTGCATACAACTTTCCATTGAATGCAAACAGCGAGACTTGTAAAGGATCAGGTCAGATAAGAAGGTGAATACCAGTTGGTCACAATTTGTAAATCAAGTAGTTGATTACAATTTGCAAATCAATCTTAGTTTTTCATTCTCATTGTACATAATGATCAATTCAACCGAATTAAATGTAAAAGGACGACATCAAAATAATAACTATAAAGAACCAAGCAGGTTTAACCTCTTCTACCTAAGAAATTATGTTTATATTTTCTTTTCAAATTTAAATTATTATTTATTGAACCTGTTTAATTTTTAAAATTGAAGAAAAATGAAAAGAAAGAATTTGAAAGGCCTGGGGCTGGGTACTAAGTGGAGTGTAGTTGCATTAGTACATTCCTTGCAAATAGTTTACAGTATCTATTGTTTTCAAGGAAAATTAACTGTGCACATTGCCTCTCTTCATTTGAAAGCTGTAAAAGAGTAATAGAATGTAGAGATACATGGCTAAGGATGGTATATACATGAAGAAATGGAGTGTCCTCTATTTGAATCACCTTGATTCTCTAATACTTCTCGATTCCTAACCTATTGGCTACTGGTCAGCTGACTAAAATTGAGGCCTTATATAGGGCAGAAAATGAGGAGAAGAATCAAAAGCAAATCATGTATTCAGAAACAACTAGACATTGAAGTTAGCCAAAACCTCTGTGGTGACGACAAAACCGAGAGCTTCAGAGGGCCGGAGGGAGATAACTGTTGACATTCTATATCTTTAACCATAACATGGTTATCAGTCAAATTCCAGGTCAGTTTTGCAGACTAGGGCAACATTTGGTTGAAGAAACTAGTCTGGTTTGGTGTACTCAAAAAGCATATGCGGTGAGCGGTAAATCTTTATGAGTGTCCAGTAAAGGACCTCTTCCACCCCCAATTCACCCTCCGCTCTCGCGGCGTATATGTCCTCACAGATGGCTATCAATCTGCATTAGAAGTACATCCAGTGTCAATATAAACAGATGCAAATTTCATGTTTTAAGATAATCAGTCGAAGATAAGAACACTGTCATGGAATTGCAGTTATTTTCCCCGTTTCATTTGCTAACCATGCATGTACAGATGGATCAAACCAACTGTGACACCTTTATTTGATATCCACAGCTTCACAGGGAACTGTAAATTTTGCTATTCAATGCTAACAACCAGCAAGATCTTTGCGTGTGTACATTCTTCCTAATACCCCTTCTCCATCCCATTCGTGAAAAGACAGTTGAATTTTTCTTTCCCATAAAATTTGCTATTAGTAAACTTTGTTTTGAAAGCCAACAAATATGAACATAATCAAAACGAAACCATGTTACCTATCACAAGAAGGAAGATTCTCGAATGGAATTCTCATTCTTAAATCTGAGCATTGAAGTCTTATAAAACGGCCCACAGCAAGAACAAAGGTTATGTATAGGCCCCAGATGCTGAACTTGCTGATGGTGTCACCAAGGATACCCTCTGCAACAATATTGTAGTGTTAATGCCACAGCAAAAACTACAAAAATAGTCATACCATAATGTTGAGATTCAGACTAGCAAAAACTACAAAAATATTCACACCATAATGTTGAGATTCAGACTATGTCAGATAGCTTTTTCAAACT
The DNA here is from genome assembly GCA_027563825.1 of Erythroxylum mucronatum. Classification (NCBI taxonomy): domain Eukaryota; kingdom Viridiplantae; phylum Streptophyta; class Magnoliopsida; order Malpighiales; family Erythroxylaceae; genus Erythroxylum; species Erythroxylum mucronatum. The sequence continues at coordinate 15,564,680 of JAOSBP010000009.1, forward strand.
TACGAGGGGGAGTTTCCTCAGATACGATGATGGCCATAGGTCCTCTGGAACCTCCACAACCACGTGAATCTGATGAATTTATGTCATAAAATGACCACCAGCTAAAATCAGTATGATTCATTATCAGGTCAGCGCTAACAGCATTTACCTGCAATCGTTCATAATTGTTTGTATGAGGATCCACAGATTTCCAGATTATTGGTCAAAAGCAGTGTACTATGGATTTACCAATCAAGCACTCGTAATAAAAATTCTATTGAATGGAGCTACATTTAACAGCTGTGATGTTTTACCACAAACAATTGGTGAAATATTATACTAAGGCTACACGAGAGCAGAAGTTAATAGTTTCATCCCAAAAGCAGAATGAGGGAGGGGTAAGGGTGTCTAGCAACAAAGGAAAGTACTTGGATGACATGCAGAATACCTCTTGTTCGAATGTTCTGACATCGCCAGAGCCAGTAACACGTAAATATCTTGGATATAGGTTATATACCCTAAAGCTGCTTGTAGAGCCATTTAAAACTTTCTGCACATCTGAGTTTTTTGGACGATCTAAACGATCAATTGGTTTTTCATATTTCACCACTTCCTTTCCTTTTGGTCTGTCCCTGGTTAGTACCCACATAAAATAAATATCCATATCTCTGTCCCAGTCAAGGGACTGTATAAAATTTGTCTGAACCACATCGGGGACAAGCCACAACATGCTTGCATCTGCTTGGCAGCATATTAGCTGGATATCATTCTTATTATAGGCGTCCAGGTAACGATAAGGATCTAGATCAAAGTCCGAACTAATTTCATCCCACTGGAGCTTTTCACAAAGTGTGGTTTGATATAATGTTAACCTTCCACCCATTGTCTTGATATCAAGCTGAGCGCTCGCATCTCTAATAGGATTGGCAACATTAGTTGGGTTACCACTGCTATAGATCTGGTAAGTAAGAAACAAGTAATGCATAAGTAATACACCCAATCCACATTCTTTCATTCTCCAGAACAAAACAGAGCTAAATACACATGCATGCACCAAAACTGCAGTCCTCTACTTATACTTTTAAACAACAATAACAAGAAATTCATTAATAAAAACCTTTCTAGAAGCAGAGAAACAGAAGATGTATTGATGAAAGCCCACAATGAACACTTTGCATGGACATAACAGAGTATATGGTTTTTCTTTTTGCAGTGTGCATGGACATAACAGAGTATATGGTTTTTCTTTTTGCAGTTTCTTACCAGCATAGGAGCCCAAATAACACAGATTAATATGAAGAACAGACATATGCCATTGCAACACTTAGTCCATCTTGTTTGCTTCTCTCCTTGTCTATGCCATGCTCTATTCAGGACTGCGTCACATTTGACAAGATATAGACTCGCATTTATATCTTCCAACTAAAAACAAAGCTACTCGTTAGTTCAAATAGTGAAATTCAGATAATATGATAAGAAACCCTACCAAGAAGAATGAACTCCAAACAGCGGAAGAAACTTTTTTGGATACATTGAAAAGCAACAATAGTTACAACGTCCCTTAACCCAAAACTTACCAGGATTTGACCTGATAGTGGAAAGATATTAGTACCTCCTTACTACCAGGCCAAATCCATGGTGGTTAAACAATGAGATAATTTGACAGCTAGATATGTAAGAAGAAACCATTAAAAAAGTTGTATAATACTTGAAAATGAAATGTGTAGTTAAAAGTCATCGCATGGATGATAAAAAACTTCATATGAACCCTTGTACAGAAATGTATAGCTGTTCGCTAAGTCTGCTAGGTCAAGATGGTTTAGGAAGAACCAAAAGCAAAATTAGAATCTGAAAATGACAAATAGAATGAAAACAGATACCAAGAAGTCATGCTTATATTGATTTGATGGTAGATATGATGGTGAGCTCACGAAATATTTCAAGGATTCTTAGCAGCGTACCTTCAGCCAGTCATACATGGTCAGAGAAGTGGTTGTACATGACCAGTCAAGTACACACCGCAATTCATAAAGGAACGGCAGAGCTCGATAAAGTCTATAACCCAAATAATTAATTCGTGAAACTTCACTAGTCAAAAACTGTCGATACAAGGTGCTTTTATGAGGGATTCCATGGCGGATCTGTATGGCCTGCAGTGCTAAAGAAACTGCCTTTGCAAGATAGATAGCACGGAGTGCTAGCCCAGCAACATGTTCTTGCGAAGGTTCCAAGTTCCAAGCATACTCTGTAACTGAATACGTAAAAAGGATGAGGTTGAAAATGTAGAAGATAACCTTTCCAGTGGCGAATGAGCAGAGGTATATAGCACGATCAAGAACGATCAAGAAAAAGATAATCTGCAGAAACAGTTAGAAGGTTTAAGCATGGATTAAAACAGTACAAACTACCAAGAAAACACATGTAGCTGGAGTAATTTCAAACTATTACTTCAAGTTCCACCATTAGGAGTTGCTAGGAATAGCTGTCTTAATTCTCTAATAAGCTGAGTTGATCAATAAGAATATAAGTGAATTTTGCTTTTATGGAATTAAGATGAATGAAAAATGCACCTTCGCAAGCAAACATGACTAGAATTATTTGATCATGAAGTTGGAGAAAAGATTGTGGGGGAGTTTGCTAAGAGATGCAATTTAGAAACCTATACCAGTATCAAATTTATGCTGACTGACTCAATAGATGGTCTTAAAATCAAGAAGCTGGTATTTGATCTTCAAACTTTGATTGACTAGTATCTCTGCTATATTTTGCAAATAATCTAGACAATGCACTTCATTTTTTCTACAAGCAACTTGCACGATTGAATAAAAATGTTGCAACGATGTTAGAAGAACTTGGAATTGCACAGGTTTGAAAGAATTGAGTCATACCATCAAGATAAAAACAAACTCCTTTGGAAACTGATCCTCTAGCTGATAAACATCAAGAAATTCACTTTTATTCTTGATGACAGATTGGTAGAACATTGCAACCAAGAAGAATACACTTAAATCTGCACAAAATATGTACGCATACAGATCAACTTCTCTTTTCCCTCCCCCAATCACAGAAAGAATAGGGTAAGGAAATTCAATTTCCTCGACAAATCCAGCACGTTGTGCTTCAAGAATCTCTCTTGCTACGTCAGCTGCAGGAGTGAGTGATTTGTACCATTCTGCAGAAGTACAGTTTATCAAAGGGGACGCAAAGACAACCTCAAGTACAACCAGGGCTATGTTTGAGCTTTCTTGACTTTTTTCTATACTCTGGACATGAACCTTACTTGCAAATGGGCAAAGATTTGGGTTTATGTCCTTACATTTCTGTCCATGAACTAGTTTAAGCAATTGGTTGATTCCAGATTCAACCCTTTCGGGTTGAATTCCATCCTCTGGCCAAATGTTTACATCCATAGACAATTGGACAAAATATGGAGGAGACTCTGCTCCTTGTGTCAATGATTTCCAGTACCTAAAGAAGCCTCTCAATATCAATCCCGCTGTATCTGTGATTCGTCGTAGAAGCTCTTGGGCCCTCTCACTCCAGCTGTAACTTGTAATAACTTCCTTCCCATGTAGGCTACTTCTTTTCTGGAACTTAAAGCCTGTACAAGGCACCCATTCACCATCTTTGGCAGTTATAGAGCTCTGTATGAGAGTAAATAAGTAGACAAGAAACAGAGGAAGTGAAGTGATGACAAAGGACGACTTAATCTTCTGTGCAGGAAATCCTAACTCGCGAAGGAGGTGTGGATCAATACCCAATCCACAATGCTGGATAATGACTTGATAAAGATACTGAAGCAAAATGTAAACTTCAGTATATATAAGCATAATAATCCAGAAGATATAATTAGGGCCGGTGTTAACACAGAGAGCATACAAGAAGAGGGCTGCAAGATATGCCATAGAAAGCAAACTGAAGTTCCACAGGAAGACAAGAACAAAGCAACAATAACAAACAACATCATTGTTTGACCGCATTTGAGACCATATGTGACGGAAGATCCTTCCAATCTGCAGACTTGTAGCATCACTTGTATCGGATTGTAGAGAAGATGAACGGTGCAAGCTCACATGCCTGGTTTTTTCATTTTCCATATCATCTACTCCAGTTTCAGTAGAGGAGTGCTCATTCATATCTGAATCTTCATGTGCTATGTTCAAAAAGCTCACTAGGTTATTAACTGCCTGGTTTCCAATAGACTGCACCTGCGAAACGCCGTCACCAAATAACTGCACTGCAGATTTCAAGGGGTTTTCCTTTAAATGACCATTCTCTTTCCTGACAGACTTCAAAGGTAAGCCATCAGCTGATTCTTCTCTGATCTCAGAGATCTCACAAATAGGAGATTCGGAAAAATACCTTGGAGACATTAATGCTGTTGGACTTTCAGTATTCAAAGTAGCAGGAAATTCATTTACTTCAAAAGGAACAAATAAATCCTCTCTACTGATCTGCTCATGTTTCATGATGATTCCTTCACCTCTCTCAGGGCTTCCAGAATCCCTATTAAAGGTAACAGATGTACTCCTTCTCCTTCTTAGGCCTACACTACCAGGTGAAGAATTGCCACAATTTCCAGCTGGGTTTATGCTGTGAAGCTGAATTTGCAAATTAAGCATCTCAGATTTCATCTTCTCTACTTGTAAGTTACGCTGTCGTTTCTTTTCCTCGGATTCACGAATGTATTTTAAATGTGCAGTTTTCCAAGCAGCTTTTTTCTCTTGCTCACGCACAATGGCACCAATTTGCTCCGCTTCAAGGTATCGATAAACATAGTTGAACTCACTGGAGGAGAACATGTATGATTGAAGTGACACCAGCATGAATATAATAATCTCCACTAGTGCAGATCTTGAAGTTATCTGAAACCCATAGTCATACTTGTAAAATCCAATCATCTCATATATATAACCTAGTTGTTTCGTATCTCCAGAAGAAAATACCCCAACAAAAGGAGATTGATATGCAAGAGAGAGAATAATAACTGCAAAGTTGTATATGCGCAAGAATTTGAATATCTTGTTTTTCTTCTTCAGTATTACAAGTCTCATCCGAAAAAAGACCAAAGCAAATGCAAGATATCCAAGGTGCAGAATGTCGTACTCAAGGGTTCCAGTAATTAAAATCAAGCAAAGCACAAGATCCAACAGGTGGCAATAAATGTAGAGCCTCAGATAGTCAAGAAAGGTCCACATGCTTTTCATTTCAAAAGAGAGATCTTTCCAAACAAAAATATTTTTCCGTTGAGACAACATCTGCCGATACGTTGATGAGGCCGAGAAACCAGATAATTGATCAGCACGGAGCTTAAAACAAGCAAACATGAAGACCACAAAATAGCTAATAAGCATCCGTGGATCATCCACAACAAGTCCTGCACAAAGAGTGGCATATCTGGTTAGTCTATGCTCTGATTGTAAGGTAAAAATGGATTATTATTTTTTCCTTACGAGGGAAAGGGAAAAAGTTGAAGGACAAAAGTGTTACTGTAACAAGAGGGTATAGAAAATATCAAAAGAAAGCCCACTTTATTTCTCTGATTATATGTAATTCATACATGAGTATAATCTATTCTAATACTACTAAACTACTAGATTTTTCGTATATACTAGCTTATCCTATCTATAATATAACTTATCTTATCTACTAGAAGATAAACTTATCTCCTAGAAGATAATCTCCTAAGCTAACTAAACTTATCTAAGATAATTATCCAACACTCCCTCTCAAGTTGAGGAATATATATTTATCAGTCCCAACTTGCTTAGAATTGTCTCGAATCTAGGCGTAGGCATTATCTTTGTGAAGATATCGGCTTCCTGTGCTTCAGTAAGGACATAGCATAGATCAATGCCCCCTTCTATTTTACATTTGATAAAGCTCCTGTCAATTCTAACATGTTTTGCTCGATCATGTTGAACTGGATTCTTCACTATACTGATGGCTGATTTACTACCACTGAAACTTTGGTGGGAGAGAAAGGGGTGATCTGTAGGTCCTGCATCAACCTCTCTAACCAAATAACTTCACAAATTCCTTGTGCAATTGCCCTAAACTCTACTTCTGCACTGCTTCTTGCTACTACGGACTGCTTCTTGCTTCTCCATGTGACAAGATTCCCCCATAGTTTAGTACAATAACTAGATGTTGACCTACGGTCTTTAATACAACTAGCCCAATCTGCATCCGTGAACCCTTCTATGCTCCTTTTCTCATTTTTCCAAAACATTAAATCCTTTACCTAGACTGCCTTTGAGATATTTCAGAATATGGTTGACTGCCTCTAAATGTCTTTGAGTTGGAGAGTGCATAAATTGGCTAAAATTGGCTAACAATACTCATAAGCAGCAATATGTGGTCTGGTTAGTGACAAATAGATAAGCTTTCCTACTAACCTTTGGTATCTCCCTTTGTCAACACGAGGATCTTCTTCATTTGTCTTGAATTTCCAGTTTCTCTCCAGTGCAGTTCCCGTAGGTTTGCAACCCATCTTTCCTATTCCCTCTTGTAAATCAAGAATGTATTTTTGTTGAGATACGAAAATGCCTTCCTAACTTCTAGCAATCTCCATTTCAAGAAATTGTCTTAATGTTCCAAGGTCTTTTACCCTAAATTCCAGCCTCAATTTTTGTTTAAGATCATTGATCTCACTAGTGTCATCGCCTATGATTCTAATATCGTCTACATACACAAGCAAGATGGATTTCTTTCCATTTTTTCCACACTTCACAAACATTTTGTGATTAGCTTGTCCCTGTTTGTACCCAAACGTGCAAAGAGTGTCACTGAACCTCTTAAACCATGCTCGTGGAGACTGTTTGAGGCCGTATAAGGATTTTTTCAGTTTGCAAACTCTTCCCCTTCGTTCTTCGGTTTCAAAACCTTGTGGTATACTCATATATATTTCCTCATCTAATGTACCATTTAGAAAGACTTTTTTAATGTCAAGCTGATGAAGTTTCCATTCTAAATTTGCAGCCAATGATAGAAGGACTTTAATTGTGTTCAACTTCGCAACTGGAGCAAATGTCTTCTCATAATCTATTCCATAGGTCTGTGTAAAGCCTTGAGCCACTAATCTAGCTTTATAACTTTCAATCTCTCCATTTGCCCTATCCTTCACGGTGAACACCCACTTGCTACCAACCACCTTTTTCCCTTTTGGTAGATCCACAATCTCCCATGTTTTATTATCAAGTAAAGCTTTCATTTCTTCAAGTACAACTTCCTTCCACTTAGGTTCTTGGAATGTCTTATTTACATTTCTTGGAATTCTTACATTGTCAAGCTTAGTAGTGAAAGCTTTAAACTTTGAAGATAACTTTGAGTAAGTCAAATAATCTGAAATAGGATATTTAGTACATGATCTTACCCCCTTTCATAGTGCAATTGGCACATCTAAGTCACTTAGCATAGTCTGTCTAGGAGCCAGTTCCTGGTCCAATGATTGGCCTTGTTGAGGAGCTTTAGGCCTTCGAGAATACATTAAGGTTAGTTTTTCGGGAGCCGATTGTCCCACTGAATTGGACTGGACAGTTTCAGGTTCAATGGTAGGTGTTTGCAGTGTTTGCGGGTTTTGTGGGAAGGTTTGTAAGATAGGAAGTGATATGCTTGGGTTCCAATAAATCTCTTCATTGGATGTCTCCCTCTGAAGAGAGATATTAGTGAAGTATGGTTGTTTTTTGAAAAAAGTGACATCATATGAAACAAAGAATTTGTTTGTAGAAGGTGATAAACACTTATAACCCTTTTGAGTGGGAGAGTACCCAACAAACACACATTTAATAGCTCGTGGGTCAAGTTTGCTTCTATTGGGTTGATTGTTGTGTACGAAAATAGTACAACCAAAGACTTTAGAAGGAAGAGAATTAAGGAGCTTAATGTGAGGAAATTGTTCTAGAAGAACACCTAATGGGGTTCAGAATTTAAGAGTTTTTGAAGGAAGACAATTTATCAAGTATGACATAGTTAGAATGGCTTCTCCCCAATAGGAATTTGGAACAAACTTGGTAAACATCATAGATCAGGCTACCTCTAAACGATGACGATTCTTTCTCTCTGCTATCCCATTTTGTTGTGGGGCATAAGCACAAGAACTCTGGTGAAAGATCCCATTCCCACTGAGATATTGAAAAAAATCAGTTGAAAAATATTCTCTCCCCTTGTCTGTACGCACTACTTGAATAGAGGTCTAGAATACATTTTGGATGAGTTTGTGGAACTGTTTAAAGATATGATAGGCTTTAGATTTATCTTTCATTAGATATACCCAACATACCCTTGTATGATCATCAATGAAACTGATAAACCAACGAATACTGATTAGACTTGTAACTCTAGCGGAACCCCAATTATCACTGTGAATTAATTGGAAGGTTTTGAGGGTATATATGAGTGTATGGGATAAGTATTTTTGCTTTGTTTTTGCAAGGACACATTGCTCACAATATAAAGAAATCTAATCTTTATTGATGAAAAGGTTTGGATATAAGATTTTCAAATATGGGAAATTAGGATGACCAGGGTGTTGATGCCATAACAAAACATCAGAATTTGACATAATTGAAAGGGAAATCCTATGTGGTAATTTGAATTTAGTAGGAGTACTCTTTCTTAAGAAGTAGTAAAGTTCACCTTTCTCCTCAACACTGCCAATCATCTTCCCCAAACATCGGTCCTAAAATTCACAATGAGATGGAAAGAACATCACAATACAGTCCATGTCCTTGGCAAACAAACTCTCCCTTGACCAATAGCTAGTGACCCTTTTCCATTCACGACTTAGACATTAATTTTCTAGTTACATGGCTCATATTTTTCAAAGACATTCAAAGACCCAGGCATGTGGTCTGATGCACCTGTGTCCACAATCCAGAGATTTTGACTCGGGGACTTTGATAATAATGATTGACACAGGTTACCTTTAAGCACTACTGTTGCAGGAGAGGTTTGTTGGTCATGTGAGTCTTTCTCAGTTGCGATTTTTGTCTGATTCAAGAGTTGATGGAGTAGTTCAATCTGTTTGGGGGACAGGTTTAGCCCTGTGGATTTGCTGATATCGAATCCTGCTACATGTGTTGCTCCACGTTTTTGTTGAACTCTTTGGCTTTTAGGTTTCCAATATGGTGGTTTCCCATGTAATTTCTAGCAGGTCTCACGGGTGTGGTAAGGCTTATCACAGTGGTCACACCACTGCTTGTTCTTCGTTTCTTGCTCTCGGGTTTCGTAAGTGGACTCCTTTCGAGAGTTTGCCACTAAAGCTGAGCCTTGAGAGGTTTGTTCAGAAGTGTGTGAGGTAAGCATGACCTTT
>JAOSBP010000009.1:15574071-15594822 GCA_027563825.1 Erythroxylum mucronatum
CTCTCTAACCAAATAACTTCACAAATTCCTTGTGCAATTGCCCTAAACTCTACTTCTGCACTGCTTCTTGCTACTACAGATTGCTTCTTGCTTCTCCATGTGACAAGATTCCCCCATAGTTTAATACAATAACCAGATGTTAACCTACTATCTTCAACGCAACCAGCCCAATCTACATCCGTGAACCCTTCTATGCTTCTTTTCTCATTTTTTTGAAACATTAATCCTCTACCTGGACCGCCTTTAAGATATCTCAGAATATGGTTGACTGCCTCTAAATGTCTTTGAGTTGGAGGGTGCATAAATTAGCTAACAATACTCACAAAATAAGCAATATCTGGTTTGGTTAGTGACAAATAGATAAGTTTTCCTACTAACCTTTGGTATCTTCCTTTGTCAATAGGAGGATCTTCATTTTTCTTGAATTTCTAGTTTCTCTCCAGTGGAGTTCCCATAGGTTTGCAACCCATCTTTCCTGTTTCCTCCAGTAAATCAAGAATGTAGTTTCGTTGAGATATGAAAGTACCTTCCTTCTAGCAATCTGCATTCCAAGAAAGTGTCTTAATGCTCCAAGGTCTTTTACCCTAAATTCTAGCCTCAATTTTTGTTTAAGATCATTTATCTCACTAGTGTCATCGCCTATGATTATAATATTGTCCACATACACAATCAAGATGGATTTCTTTCCATTTTTCCCACACTTCACAAACATTGTGTGATCAACTTGTCCTTGTTTGTATCCAAACCTGCAATGAGTGTCACTGAACCTCTTAAACCATGCTCATGGAGACTGTTTGAGGCCGTATAAAGATTTTTTCAGTTTGCAAACTCTTCCCCTTCCTTCTTCGGTTTCAAAACCTATTGATATCCTCATATATATTTCCTCATCTAATGTACCATTTAGAAAGGCATTTTTAATGTCGAGTTGGAGCTCTCAATCTAAATTTGCAGCCAATGATAGGACTCTAATTGTGTTCAACTTTGCAACTGGAGCAAATGTCTCCTCATAATCTATTCCATAGGTTTGTGTAAAGCCTTGAGCACTAATCTAGCCTTATACCTTTCAATCTCTCCATCTGCCCTATACTTCACGGTGAACACCCAATTGCTACCAACCACCTTTTTTCTTCAGGTAGATCCACAATCTCCCATGTTTTATTATCAAGTAAAGCTTTCATTTCTTCAAGTACAACTTCCTTCCACTTAGATTCTTGGAATGCATCATGTACATTTCTTAGAATTCTTACACTGTCAAGCTTAGTAGTGGAATCTTTAAACTTTGAAGATAACTTTGAGTAAGTCAAATAATCTGAAATAGGATATTTAGTACATGATCTTACCCGCTTTTGTAGTGAAATTGGCACATCTAAGTCACTTACCATTGTCTCTCTAGGAGCCAGCTCCTGGTCCAATGATTGGCCTTGTTGAGGAGCTTTAGGCCTTCGAGAATACACTAAGGTTGGTTTTTCGAGAATTGGTTCTCCCACTGAATTGGACTAATAGTTTCAGGTTCAATGGTAGGTGTTTGCGATGTTTGTGGGTTTTGTGGGAACGTTTGTGAGATAGCAAGTGATATGCTTAGGTCCACCCAATAAATCTCTTCATTGGATGTCTCCCTCTGAAAAGAGGTATTGGTGAAGTATGGTTGTTTTTCGAAAAAAGTGACATCATATGAAACAAAGAATTTGTTTGTAGAAGGTGAGAAACACTTATAGCCCTTTTGAGTGGGAGAGTACCTAACAAACACACATTTAACAGCTCGTGGGTCAAGTTTGCTTCTATTTGGTTGATTGTTGTGTACGAAAACAGTACACCCAAAGACTTTAGGAGGAAGAGAATTAAGGAGCTTAATGTGAGGAAATTGTTCCAGAAGAACACCTAATGGGGTTCAGAATTTACGAGTTTTTTAAGGAAGACGATTTATCAAGTATGAGGCAGTTAGAATGGCTTCTCCCTAATAGGAATTTGGAACAAAGTTGGTAAACATCATAGATCGGGCTACCTCTAAAAGATGACAATTCTTTCTCTACACTATCCCATCTTGTTGTGAGGTATAAGCACAAGAGCTCTGGTGAATGATCACATTCCCATTGAGATATTGAATAAAATCAGTTGAAAAATATGCTCTCCCATTGTCTGTACGCACTACTTGAGTAGAGGTTTGGAATACATTTTGGATGAGTTTGTAGAACTGTTTAAAGATATGATTGGCTTCAGATTTGTCTTTCATTAGGTATACCCAACATACCCTTGTATGATCATCAATGAAACTGATAAACCAACTAGTACCGGTTAGACTTGTAACCTCTAGTGGGACCCCAAATGTCTATATGAATTAATTGGAAAGGTTTTGAAGGTATGTATGAGTGTATGGGATAAGTATCTTTGCTTTGTTTTGCAAGGACACATTGCTCACAATATAAAGAAATATGATCTTTATTGATGAAAAGTTTTGGATATAAGATTTTCAAATATGGGAAATTGGGATGACCAAGGCGTTGATGCCATAACATAACATCAAAATTCGACATAACTGAAAGAGAAATCCTATGTGTTGATTTGGATTCAATAGGAGTACTCTTTCCTGAGAAGTAGTAAAGTCCATCTTTCTCCTTAGCACTGCCAATCATCTTCCCTGAACACTGGTCCTGAAATTCACAATGAGATGGAAAGAATGTCACAATACAGTCCATGTCCTTGGTTAATTGACTGACAAATAGTAGATTATAAGTTAACTTAGGCACATAGAGAACAATATTTAATGTTAGGTTTGGCAAACAAACTCTCCCTTGACCAATAGCTGGTGACCCTTTTTCATCCACGACCCAGACATTAATTTTCTGGTTACATGGCTCATATTTTTCAAAGGTATTCAAAGACCCAAGACATTCAAGGACCTAGTCATGTGGTCTAATGCACTTGTGTCCACAATCCAGAGATTTTGACTTAGGGACTTTGATAATAATGATTGACACAGGTTACCTTTATGCACTAGTGTTGCAGTAGAGGTTTGTTGGTCATGTGAGTCTTTCTTAGTTATGATTTTTGTCTAATTCAAGAGTTGGAGTAGTTCAATCTGTTGGGGGGACAGGTTTAGCCCTGTGGATTTGCTGATATCGGATTCAGCTACATGTGCTGCTCCACGTTTTTGTTGAACTCTTTGGCTTTTCGGTTTCCAATCTGGTGGCTTCTTATGTAATTTCCAGCAAGTCTCAGGGGTGTGGCAGGGCTTATCATAGTGGTCACACCACTGCTTGTTTTTGGATTCTTGCTCTCGAGTTTGGTAAGTAGAATCCTTTCAAGAGTTTGCCACTAAAGCTAAGCCTTAAGAGGTTTGTTCAGAAGTGTGTGAGGTAAGCATGACCTTTTTCCTACTCTCTTCCCTACGAACCTCAGCAAACGTTTCTCGGATTGATGGCAATGGTTTTAAACCGGGTAACCTTCGTGTCCTTCATCAAGTCCAACATTAGGTCCCTGCAAGAAATCAAAAACTCTCCCCTTTTGGAATAATTTTTCATACTTCTCAGCATCAACACAACACTCCCAATTTACTACATAAAATAGATCCATCTCCTACCATAATTCAGTGAGTAAGTTATAATACTCGGTAATCGACATATAACCTTGTTGAGTATTTCTGATTTTTGATCTAATTTCAAAGCACTGAGAAGTGTTTTCCATATCAGAATATATTTCTTGCACAGCCTCCCAGATTTCTCTTGCAATTTTTGTAGAATAGGTAGGTTCTTCCTATTTTTGGCTCCATTGAATTTATAAGCCAAGCCAATTCTCAGCTTCCCAAGCACCGTAAGTGACTGTTGTTTCGTGTGGTTGAGGAATTGCCCCTGTTAGATATCCAGCCTTGCCTCTTCCTTTGATTACAAGCATGACTGATTGGGACCATTCTCAGAAATTCATTCCATTTAATCTATGTTGTGTGATTTGCAAAGAAAGATTAACAATAGAAGGAGATGGAGTTTGGGCTGAAGGTATTACGTAGCTAGGTGTTTGGAATGAGGTTTGGGACTCATCAAAGGAACCGAAGGTTGGTTGAACTCCAGCCACACATACCAAAATCGGTAGCTCTGATACCATGAAACAAGATGGTATAGAAAATATCAGAAGAAAACCCACTTTATTTCTCTAATTATATGTAATTTATACATGAGTATAATCTATTCTAATACTACTAAACTACTGGATTTTCATATATACTAACTTATCCTATCTATAGTATATCTTATCTTATCTACTAAAAGATAAACTTATCTCCTAGAAGATAATCTCCTGAGCTAACTAAACTTATCTAAGATAATTATCCAACAGTTACTATAAAATTAATCATGAATCGTGAATTAGGAGCATCTTTATTCTAAATTTGATAAAAGATACATCAAATGAAATTTGAAATTTCATGTAACAATGAAGAGCATTCTTCCCCATGAAGGTTGAAATCCAGCTAATTGACTTAATAATTGCAGTATCCTATTCCGGTTTAAGAATTGCATAATTTTCATGCCATGTTGTGGATCTCAGAATATAAGGAAATAAGAAATATATTATTTGCACGTATGATTGTCCAGAAACAAATATAAATATTACTGAGAGTAATACCCAACCAACAGTTCTTGCAATACTGGAAATTCAAAGCTGCAGTTCTCCAGCAGTCATGACAAGTTACGCTAGTCCCACTTGGGATTTGTCGATTTGCAGCAAACATACTACTCCAAATAGAGAAGTACTCCAATATGAGAATTGAAGCAAACAAGAAGACAAACATTGGCCAAAATTTTCGTATTATGTGCCGACTTAAAAGAACACAAGCAGCCAGCAAGGCAATATATAGCATAGAGACGGCATTCAACAAAGCAAAACTGGCAAGGAGCAAAGCAACCATGTTAATCTCAAGGCCATAGAGATTGAACATATTCTCAATCCAGAACTTCAGATAAATAATGAAGAGAGTCTTTTGCATCTCAAATCTTTCCTGTCTCAACGCAAGAATTCTTCTTTTGTTCCATTTGTGATTCTCTTTGGTGCTTCCCCAGAAATTTCCAAATAAAAATTTTCTAGTGCTACCACCTTCTGAGCTTACGGCTTTATTGGAATTGTGATTTTGTGCTTGAGTGGGGCTGGCAGTGAAAGATAACCCTAAGTTGCTTGTCATTTCCTCTCTTTTATCAGATTGACTACTACAATCTGATGGTGGCCTATTGTCATTGTTTGTTGTGGAGCCATTTATGCAAATATCTTCCTCCGAGACAAACAAAGGACAAGGTTCTTCCCATTTACCCTTATCTAAAGCAATATTTGGCATCTTCTCTAACCAGTGGAAAACATTATACTGAAGGGTGCAAGCAGCAATTACAAGTACCTTTCCCCTCAATCCTGACTCCAGGCCCCAAAAACCTGGATCATATGCATGTAATCCCAAGAAAAGAGACAAATCATAGTGCTGTTGTCCAGGAAACATGCCAGTCTGTTTACCCCACATCTGAAAAAGATACTCAGCTGTCACTAAGAATCCCGTGTACAACAGAAAGGACTTTGATGGTACCCGAGAAGCTTTGGGAAAAGTTGAACAAATGACAAGACCAAGTAGATAGACAAAACCAAAAGCGCTAACAGGAGATAAAGAAGTATAGAATAGCGCAATAAATAAGATCTTCTGGCTATGCCAGATCAGAAATCGTCTTACAAATCCAAATACTCCTGAATCCAACGGGTCAGGGTCTTTTGATCTGCTGTACTTGCTTTGTCTCCTCTCATAACTATAAAGTTGCATCACTACCAAGATTGCCAAAGATTCCCATACATTTCCAAACAATAAAGCCTTCGAATCATAGCCAACATAAAATTTTAAGTCTATAAATCTGGAAAGCCATGTCTCAAAGCTTGGGAAACTGCTCAAACTATAGAGGAAGACAAACACCACAATTGCATATGCCTTTAAAGGAAACCATAAGCGCCTTTTAGTTCTCTCCACTAGTTGTCTTCCAATAATCCAAACAAGGAGAAGAAATATGTATCCAAATGATATGTAATTAGGTGTAACCAAGTACACTGTGACAAGAATAGTGAGGAATGCAATGTAAGTTCCACAAGAGCGATAGATGGATAAAAACTTCTGCCCGATTGCACCAAGGAATGATGCTATCCTACTCTCTGCAATGACAAAAGTCAAAAAATGTGATCAATGACTGGCATCCAGTGCAGATTTAATATTAGGAAGAGAACATATTATAAAGTTATACATAACTCTGATGTATTGATAAATACAAAGAAGTGTGATGACATGACATCTCAAATTAAAATCTTGGGTAGATCCATTATTGTAGAAACCAAGAGATAGACCCCAGATGCATAATTGTACAAGAACAAGCTACCTTTGTCCTTTTTCTACCAGATTTTAGCTTCTTATCTTTGGGGGAGGGTGGTTGGTAGAGTGGAGGGTTATGGTGAAAGGCTAAGCTGTTTCCAGAGAAGTTCATTGTTCTATTTAACAGTTGGTCGAAAAAGTAAAACCGTATGAACCAATTCCAATATCTAAACATGGTAACCAATTGCCAAGTCACTTAGAATGTCTGGAGTTATTCATGAAGTCATACCATAAGAAGGATTATCAAGGTCATTTCTTGCAGATGTGGAGGCATATACTGACAAGAGGACTGATTTGTTCAGACCAGCTTTCAAGATGCCAAATCCAACAGGAGGGCTAGGTGTGTGCTGCACAATTGCTGAGAACGAAAATAAGAGCTCAAACCCATGGTTATGAATGGCACAAAAACAAGCAAGCAGAGCTATTTCCAAAAAATCCCAGGAACTATCTTGCTTCAGAAGACCTGCAACAGTTCACACAATATGGTTTAGTTATATTATTGGGTTTAGAGCATAAAAAAGAATATATCATAACCTCAAAACCAATTAAAAAGTTCATACTGAGAAGTCAAACAATTGAACACCAACACCTACCTAACTGCAGCAAAACTTCCATACTAAAAGAACCATTTTCCTCAAACACATTGGAGATGAAGTCAATCTCAAGTATGTACAAAAGTGCAAAGTGAACTTCACACAGAAGAATCAGGAATTGTCGTATCTTTCTGCTGATACTGTGGCTCAATAGATACATCAAGAAAAAAATCACTGGAGCACAGGTCAAAGTACACAATTGATTAGTAAACTGGAATTATCTCATGCTTAGCTAACTGATAACAGGCATCACTAGTAATGACTACCACGTATTATGCAAATTAGTGAGTTTGAGTGAATTGCATGGAACATACGATATACAGCATGAATGAGACCAGGTTTCATGGCAATGAGGAATATCAATGTCAACACTATAGCTCGAGAGCATTTCCGCAATCCCCACGCAATTGTTGCAACTATCAATACCTTGGTATCTTCCTCCACAGAAACTACAGAAAACAAAGAGCAATTAAATAGATCAAGGGTAGCATGCATCTCTGAGTCTGCAAATTACATATCACTCATAACTGGCCGAATATACAGTCAGAAGGACGAGAGATATGCTGGAAAAATCATGATGACCCACAACAAAAAAGGCCACAGGTTAGTGTTTCAATCAATTAGTTCATTACCTTCTGTAATAGAATTGTTCAAAGACTGATCTCCCTCGTTAGACAGGTAAAGAAGAACAGAGTTATTGACAAGATTACCCAAGGCAACCAATATGCCAAGACAAAATTGTGCAAGTAGAAATAATCCAGGAGTGGGATAATGCCAAAATCCAATCATATCCCAAATTTTCATATCCTGCATGCACAGCCAAGGTTATTGAACTTTGAGATCCATGTTTTTATCACAAATTGGAGGTTAAAGTTGAAAGTGCAAATACCTTGCCTATTTTCCAATTCAAGAATGGAAAAGCTACATTGAAGATATATGTGCTAACAGCCCAAAAGAGAATGAAGATGAGCAGCAGTCCATTCAACCGATGTAAACGGAAAACGGAAGGGAAGGCATAGACAATGTAGCCAACATATGCGAGTAGTCCAAATGCACATATACTGGCAAAGTGAAAGCTCCAGTAGGACAGAGCAAAAAGGGAAACCTGTCAAATCCAGCACTGAAAGTCAAAAATCAAATGATGTGTTCAAGTAGAAATTGGTACTAAACTCATTGCTTTTGTATCTTGCATTTAGTAATTGAAAAGTGGAGGCCAAAACAATGATAGTCAATTAAGTATTTGTTTATACATTATGCAGTATTTGCCTCATTCAAGAAGATTTTGCTTTAAGATTACCAACTCAAATCTCAATCAGTACATACCAACCAGAAAAGGAAACAGAGGTTGACAATGTAATTGATTTTCGATTTACGGAGGTAACACTACAAGATAATGCTCAAGTAATTGTCCAACCAGAAAAGGACACAGAAGTTGACAATGTAATTGATTTTCGATTTACGGAGATAACACTACAAGATAATGCTCAAGTAATTGTCCAAATGGTCTCAGACAATCACTGCTCAAGTGCCTTTAATGTTAAACAAACAATTGTATCTCGTAAAATAATTAGAATGGATATCAGCTACAAAAAGATTGATAATTTGTTAAAGCAAAACCATTTTAGTCCAAGTCAGTAACATATTAGTACAGCTCATGCCATTTATTAGGAATTTACCCTGTATCCCCCAAAGCAACAGATCACAGAGGCCAAGAAACCAGTCTAATCCAGAGAGCAGATAACAGTATCTGGATAGTGAATATATACCGGGAAACCATACGTGAAAAAGTTAATGCTGAAGGTCCGAAAAACTGCTCCCCTCAACAAGACATTCGTATGCCTGACTCCAGATCTGCATTTTAAAGCAGGTTCGTTAACCTTGCAAGCAACAAGCAAATTAAAGTTTTCATCTAGGCAGATATTTCGTGATCTATGCTCTGACTGGATTCAAAATTGCAAGGCAATAGAAATAGTGTTTCCACTAACCACATTCAAACCATATGCACAAGAAAAATGCACGGAAAACGTTACTGATGTAATAAAAAAAAGTGTTAAGTTTGAAACCTTGCTGCAACTTTCAATAGTACAGGTTTTCCAAACACTTATCAGTCAACTATTAATCACAATAGATATATAGATATATATGATCTATGATGCACTGCCATTTGAATCAATACAAGAACAACCAAATGAGAAAGTTCCCCAAAATTATGACAGTAACAGACTACCACAATAACAACAACAACAACAACCCAACAGGAATCCCGCTAAGACACAAGATCTAGGGAGATATAACAGCAACAAACTGGAAGGTAATAATCAAGCAGTGTTGTCATCTTTTGGTGATGATATCGCCATAATAATAACATAAAAGAATTGAAAAAAAATTTGGGAACAGGATGATAAGATGTCAGGGAGTATTGGCCAAGCTTTACCTCAGTTGACGAATGAAAAATGAATGCCTCAAGGGTAAAAGTTGCTCTGTCAAAGTATTTTCTCTTATAGACATAATGAAGTCCATTTCCTCCAAGTCACGGTTAATAAAAGATAGCTGAATCAAGAGGTAGAAGGTTAGATAGGATGTAATGTAAACAGCCCAGGAAAAAAGCAATAAAATGAGAAGGACATGACGATAAAAGGGATGATAGTAATGTTTTACATCAACAACTGAATTACTTAATCAAGACATAATAAGTTAAAGTTATTGAAGGAAGCATCGTTGATTGACAGACAACAATTTGATCCACCAACTTGCATCACTTCAAAGATATAGAACAATCATCCACATTCCTGGCAACTAGGAAGTAGCAAAGCCAAAATTTCCATATCTCATAAAAAAAAAGAAATAATCAGAGGGAACCTCATCAATTATATGAAAGCTCTTATTTCATGTGGCATCTATACATCTTTCGAAGAGCACAAGCCACTTTCTGGGCTCATGCTAGTTGAAAATCTCCTTCACTTAGAAGCACAGAAGAACAGAAGACATATACTACCAATCGTTGCCATAACCTTTCTGCAAACCTACCACTGTTACCACATACAGATTGAATTTGAAACTTCCATGGTAGAGTAACCTAAACAGGCATTTCTCACAGTGGAAGCCAATCTAATTCTCCATTATCATGCATAGAACAATTGTGAAACTGAACTCCTACCCAAATAATCATAAGCTCTGTGGTTCCAATGAACTAATTGCCTCTATGAGCTGCTCTTTTTTCATTCAAGAACTCAAATTGGTCATTTATCCCTCCACACTTACTACTTATGATACTGATTACATTTTTCTTCCAGTTAAATCACAATCATGTCTCAAAATCAAAAGCCTCCCTGATCCAAACGTATAATCATTTACCATGTGAACGATTACTAGTAGAAGCAACTTACTTTAATTGAATTCTATAAGCATCATATTTAGTTTGGAAGACATCTGTGCTAGACCATTGTTGGACCGATTTTGACTTTAGGAGAGAATATCTCAACAAATTAAACATAAACAGATTTTTAATTGCATGAATAATACATACCATGATATAGAAAAGTACAAGAAAAATACTAGAACAAATGTTGGGCCATTCTGATTTTGCACATATTTTGAACAGACCAATAAAATCTGCCACCCAGTTAATTATGCTGGGAAACTCCACAGGAAGCTGATAGACATAAAGTAGTATGATGTTTAGGCTAGCATACAGCTGAAGGGGCCTCCACCACCTACAAGATCATAAAGAAAAAAATGTAAGCCATTAGAAAACTATAATAGCAAGTATTTGAAATATAGATCACCTGTACTTCTTTCTAATATATTACACATAGAAAGAGAGAAGTAACTACTGATTTATCTTTAGCCACTAAGAGATCACCTGAACAGGCCTAGAAAATTGCTGGTCAGAGACCAGTCCACAAGACCGACGCAGCTGCAAATGAAAAAAGGTAGAGAGAGCCACGATGGATGGCTAATACCCACACCTAGTTGAATGGCCGGTAACAGCAAACAGGAAGTAACACTGAGATGGGAACCTTACAAATAGAGAAAAGAGAAAAAGTCTCAGTCAGTACCTATGTAATGTCCAGTATTCTTGTCAATAAACTCCAATTCAGACAATAAAAAGGGAAGTTCAGAAACTTGCATGATCAGAAGCAAATCGAAAAAAGAAATAACTTTGAAACCAAGATTCATTTATGAATTTAACCACACAAAAAAAGATACCATAAAGTTTACTGAAGAACACCATAAAACATATATCCGTATTGGAAATTTTTATCTATTACATGTCCACAAAGATGGACACCCAAAATTGAATAAATAGAAAGCAAGGGAGATTAACAAGAGAATAAGATGAAGCTTCACCAGACTATGTACAAACCTAAACGTTCAAGCACAACTAGAAAGCGACCACATCCAGAGTTTTCCCGTGTAATGATACCAAATCTGCTGCCATATATATCAACCAAACCAACAACCAATGCTAATAGTTGGGTAAGCAAGAAATAAATTACTGAGGGTGACTTCCAAGAGTGGACGCTGCAGAATTGCACCAAGAAATTGTCAATTTATGCAGATTGATTGTGAAGTGGAAAAATAGGATAAAACTGAAAATTAAATATTACATCATAAAACCAACTAACTGTGCCCATGCTGCATTTGCTCCACTCCAATTTTTTCCTTGAATTGCCCAAATAACAAGATATAACACTTGGGAAATAATCACACCAAGTGAAAAGAAAATCACAGGCCAAAGAACGAGATATCGCCTTCGGAATCGGAATCCTGTTAAAAAACAATGGTGTATTAGCGTAATTTTGCAAAAACCATGAACAAAAAAGTTAGCTGAATAAAAAGACATAGGTGTGGGAATAAAATTTTCCATATTTTCCATTGTCCTCCCCTTCTTGTTGCAGAAAATACATTTTCAAGAGCAATAAAAACATAAATTTTCTTGAGCCGAATGTCAGCAGAATTGATATAGTCATGAAACTACAAGAGTAGCTCACCTATGTCCGGAGCAGTGTATTGAATGAGAAGGAAAGCTATTAAATCAACCAAGGAGATCAAACTCCAATTCATCAAAGCAGCTGCAGGAAAGAAGGAAATTCTAATTCAGCAATTATTCTAAATTATAGTTTTGATTGGTTTCAAACACATTCTTCTATTCAACTAAAATCATTGATATCGTCGATTCCAGAACACATCAACCATGTTCTGTCCCAAATAAAACTTCATCTACCATGAACTTGACTGTAGTATGAACAAGAAAGAAAGCTTACGCAAGCCAGAAGGATGATAAACAAGAAAAACCTTCACAAGATTAGGAAAAGACTAAAAGAAAAAAAAAAGAAGCAAAATTTTATACCAAATTCAGAGCATCAGGACCAGAGCATCAAATTAAATCCAATAAAGTTAAAAAGACGACGTATTTCAAAAAATTTCAATAGTTAATAAGCCAAAGCAACAAACTTCAAACTCAGAAGTCCAATAGCTAAACTAGAAGCTTTGCAATAATCACCTGCCCTGCCAATGGCGAAAAAAGTAAGTGGGTACCTGTCAAGAACAGCAGTGGCAGCACAAATCCAAGAAGGAAGTTAGCCATCAGATTAACTCCCACCCGCTAACAGAAGAATCGATTCCGTCTCATTACTTTCTATAGAAAATTCTCCTCCCGGCCAATCCTGTCAATGGGTTTCCTATGAGAATCGAAAGAAACCCATTTCCCGGAAAATCAATTCTCTCGGGAGGAAGAAAACTACGTAACACACCCAACTATACCGGTGTTTCAGTCATTTCTTTTTTTCTGTAAACAACCTAAGGATCTTTAATTACCCGTATACGTCGAAGCAAATTTATCCACTAATGGCTTGAGAGAATTTTTAACTACTTGACTTGCAAGTTGAGACTTTTCATTAATTAATGATCTTATTGTTCATATTCTTAAGAACTCCCTTCTAATTTTAGGCATTTAAACTAAATCTATATATGCACATGTATTCTTAGACGTATGACTACACTGTCGTTTCAATGTCAGACTCAAACGGCGTCGTTGAGTAGTGTTCGAAGTTGTCCATGAGTAAGTACCTTATCTCCATTGCGTTGTCCAAATTTTCTTTTCGCATCTCTTTCGGACAGCATGAGTTCCCTGGTTTCGCTATCGTCTGCTGGTCTCTGCAAATGCCAGCTATTGAAGTTCCAACAACTAGCCGCATCAACCGTGAAAACTTGTTCCTGGTATCGGAACAAGGGCTTGAAGTTGAGACTACGTGCCAGTACAAATGAAATGGATACACAGATAGTGGAAGAATCTAAAGAAAAGCTCAAACTAGAAGAAGAACCGACCGAAACGAGCAACATCAGTTCCAATCCTTCAGCTTCTCCTAAACTTGAAAAGGACCTCAAAAAGGTTCTTTTTTTATGTATTTATTGATTGCCATCAATATATATGATCTCGTAAATGCGCACATCAAATTGCAGCTGGGTTTTAGTTTTCATGTGTTTTTCTTGCATTTTTCAAGATGGAATTTTTCTGGAAAGGTTTAGTTTCTTATAGGGTTTATTCGAGCTTGTGGAAGAAACATGAATGTTAAACTGATGTCCAAGACAGTGTAGTGGTCATGGTTGTCAAAAGCTGCACAAATTTTGTGACTGATCTTTTTAAAAATCTTGGTTTGTGGCTGATTATATTGTCTTTATTTTCTTGAAAAAAAAAAGGCTCTTCAAAAGACAGCGGCGACCTTCGCACCAAGGGCTTCTACGGCTACAAAAAATCCTGCGGTACCTGGAACTGTCTTGTACACTGTTTTTGAGATTCAAGGATATGTGTCAATGTTGTTAGGTGGAGCGCTTTCATACAATCTCATTTTCCCATCAAGTGAACCAGACATATGGAGATTGATGGGAATGTGGTCTATTTGGATGTTCAGTAAGTCACGTTTCCCCTCCTCATCACCTTTAGATTACACTTCAAAAGGTCTGGATTGTGTGGGAGATTGATAGACATTCGCTTAGCGATACAGTGATCAGATCTATGTTTATACTATTTTCAGCAATTCCTTCCTTGCGTGCCCGTGATTGCTCCAAGAACGAGAAAGAAGCTCTGAACTACTTATTTTTGCTGATCCCGTTACTCAATGTGATAATACCCTTCTTCATAAAGTCCTTCTCAGTTGTGTGGTCTGCTGATACTGTAGCCTTCTTTGGAATGTATGCGTGGAAGGTATGCTTCATTGTTCCAAAAACATTTGTCTGTCGAATCTTTTGATGTTTATTTTGGTATTTGCATTGTGACGTCTACTTCTACAGCTGGGTTGGCCACAGAGATCTGAATAAGAACTGAAAAGCTTGTGCCTTTTCCTTGATTGAACAAAGAGGATCAGTGTCAAGCTTTTCTCCAACACTCATTGACCATATTTTCAGCTCATAAGCGACAATTTCTTGAAGCTCAGCTGCAACACCTTACCTGTGGAAGAACCACCTTTGATGGTTAACCAGTAGCAACGGCGATCTCTTCTTGGTAATACCGTGATACCTGTTCGCCCTAAAATTTGATTTGCCAGGAAAGATACATGTATAGAATGTGAAGAAATATCAAGAAGACTGACAATTTGGTGAACAAACACAAATGTTAACAGATAAATCCACTATGTGATCATACCATAACTAGATCGCTTTCGCTGTGGAGGAATCTTTGTACACCGACGGCTTACATCTCTTACTTTCTGTTGACTTCTATTCCTCTTTTGTTTTAGATTCTTTACTTGGAGAAAACATAAGTACATAACACGCTGACACGGTGAGGATCTGATGTTGTCCTTATAGCAGAAGTCAACATAACATGGTTTTTAAACCAATTTATTTTAGCGTAAAGTTTTCACTTAACTGCATCAATGTTTCTGATCACTTAACGCAAGTTAAGATCACGCAATTTTTCCACAGACTAATCATCTCGAGATATCCAAGCAAATAGAAATTGTACCTCAAGGTAACCTTTTCTTCGAGATCAACTAAGCTAAGCATATTTCACGATAAGGGAAGTGACAGGATACGAGTGTAAATGGCCAAAACATGTTATCAACTTCAAGCTATCATAAGAATCATCGCTTATACCACCTTTAATTTCATGATCTATGTAGCATCCATCTTTATATTGAAGATCAACTTCCTTGAATCCACTTTACATGTCCTTGGGGATTGCCCACGAGTATCCAAATTCTGGCGTAAATTTCTCCCCTAGGTAGTCAACACGGACTTCTTCCACGATGAAGTGGCAAGTTGGGTGCAATCTAATATGCTAAAGCACTCCCAGGAACAGGTAGGAGACTGGGCTACCATTTTTGGTACCGCATATTAGATGCTTTGGATGTGGCGAAACAAAAGCTTATTCGACGAAGAGTTTACTTGGCCGGAGGATGGCACTAGGGTGTTTTGGAGTATGTGGGGTGGATCAGTAGGGCAAGAGCAGTGGAAAACTGTGTTCACCCATACCAGGGCATATTAGGAGGCACTAGTCAGGGTGGGCTGGACGAAACCTCCAGAGAACTGAATTAAATCAACACGGACGGAGCTTTTAAACCTGGGACACGCCACGCCACCGCTGGCGGCCTTATTCGAGACTATCACGGACAGTGGTGTGGAGGATTTTTTCAGCATATTGGCAGCAGCTTGCCAGTAACAGCCGAACTATGGGGAGTCCATTCGGGCCTCATGCTAGCATGGTCCCTCGAATATCGCAGGGTTATATTAGAAGTGGACTCTCTAGAAGTAATTAACATTCTTTCATCTCCCAATACCGATTTTGATGTTCCTCACTTTTTGTTGACCGGTACCCGTGGACTTTTCATGCGGGATTGGGAGGTGCGAATCTCACACGTGCACCGTGAAAGGAATCAGTGCGCGGATCATCTGGCCCAGCTTGCAGGGATGGCAAGCACAGGCACTCATATTCTTAAGGAACCACCGATGCTCATTCTAGATTTACTGCACAGAGACCAGATTGGCACGGAGTACCGCCGAGTCGTGCACTATTTTTTTTCGTGTCGTAACTTTCCCTTGTATATATATAAAAAAAAGGATCAACTTCCTTAAACAAGTCTCCACCTTTTGTGTGGACAATTAATAACGACAAACAGGACAAGATTATGTTTCGCCGGTTCAGGAATCTTGGTACTCTAATATTGTTAATTACATTGTCGCTGATTTTGTGCCTCCTTTAATGTCTAAATTTCAGGTTGATAAGCTGAAGAGGGAGGCAAGATACTACACCTGGGATGCTCCAATTCTTTGGAAGCAATGCAGTGATAAGATAATCAGACGATGCGTTCCTAACAATGAGATCCACTCTATCCTTACCTTTTGCACATTCTTTATCTTGCGGGGGGCATTTTAGTGTTAATAGGATTACTATGAAGGTTTTAGAGTGTGGATTTTACTGGCCTACCTTATTTAAAGATGCTTATACTTTTTTCAAATCTTGTGATAAGTGTCAGAGATTTGAGAGTCTGGGTAAAAAGCATGAAATGCCCACCAGACATCAAACCAAGAGATTGCACCTTATTTTTTTCCCTGATTCCTTCATCTCCTCTAAGCAGATCGCCCACTTCTTGTTACTTTCATTGTCGATTTCCACACATTCTAACTTCAGTTCCTCCTTCTTAGTTCGTACCTTCCGAGAATGTATTCTTTTCCGGCGGCAGACATGCCTCCATTCCATAGCAGCTGTCACTTAGATCTTCCTCACGCTATTTAGACATGTTTAAGGGGTCTTTCTCCTCGTAGATATATTGGTTTATGCCCTTACGAATATTCTGATATGTATATAATGAAGTCATTGCAAATGAATTTACGAGTAGATTATAATAATGAGATTTATTGTATTTATGTATTATTGCTTTTAATCATTGTTCTATTAAGATATGACATTAATAGAGCATATATATAAAACGCACATGTTATAATTTTTCCTTTTAAAAAAATAACCGATCTTATAGGCTAAAGTATAAAGATACTTAAACAGATATGTAAGTGCTCGTTAGATAACAAGTTTACTAAAATGATCTTATATAAGAAATCTATTTAGAACAGTACTTGTAAGTATATGGAAATTGTCATTATAATGATTATATAAGTGATCTATTAACTTAGAATGTTGAAGCATTTTGATGAGATTGATGTACTGTGATATAAATTTTTTTATTATTTACAAGGAATAGATTCTCTAGTAAATATCCTCATAACTAAACTCTATATGAGTATGAATTTATATAAGGAGCAAAATACAATGTGGGATATTGTATGTGTAATATTATGTCTAGTATAATAACTAGCCTAAGTAATTTCAATTAAATCAATTAACAATATTTCATATTATATATGAAACGCTAAGAATTTGAAAATGTCAATATTAATGATTTTGGAATTTTATGCTTAATTGAAACATATATTATTAACTAAATTTTGAACTAGAGAGAATAATAAAAAGTTGAGATATCCAAAAGTTGAATATAATCTTATATATCTATCAAACAAATTCTTTGTTTCAATATATAATGATTCTTAAGATAAGTAATGGAAGCCAGATAAAATTTGAAATTTTCAAATTTCATACCAATACATTGAACTAGTGTCTTTGTTGATATATTTAATATATAGTAGAAAGGATATAAGATATTGAAATAGTTACTTTCACGATGAATTCAAAGAGTTGTTTTGGAGATGATTTTAAATTTATCATGTCTGCAAGGAAGTTAGTAGGAGAATAATTATCCTCTTCAGTGGGAGTGTGTAAAGATATATTGCTTATACATAACAAACAACTCTTGTTGAATATGAAAATATAACCTAATTTAATTAGATATATAGAGATAGATATAGAAGTTGTTTACCTATTTTAGTCCAAGTACATAGATAGTGTGCTAAAGTAGTTTATTATTTGAGGTATTTGATACTTATGAAGTATTAAAGCTATCTATTATTCTATGTATTAGTTGATACATGAGTTCAAAGTTACATTGATATTAACTGTAGAGGTAAATGCTGACTATGAGACATTTTACTTAAAACAATATTATTTTCATATTGGAAAGGTTACAATGTAGAAATAGTTACTAATTAAGTCATAATACATTTTTCTTTTAGTGAAAATAATTATCTGAATCAATACGTTCTTTAATGAATGTGGTATAATTTCATGCATTGTTCAGACAGTAATGTACTATAGAATATTAGAATCATTCGACATGCAAAAGAAGCTAAGGTTTTATCAAAGATCTAATTATGTATTTAGATAGTTTATCTTAATTATGATGATAATTAAGATGAAAATTGTAAGATTTAAGCAAGTTCTCACTATAGAGTATCTTGTAAAATCCTTTCACTAAAACATTGTCCCAATAGTAGCATAATTATCATATAGTGATATGGTATAATATACCTAAACAACTGGCCTAATGCATGTAGGAGATTGTTGGTTTATGCCTTATAGTCACTCGATTGGTTGTAGTTTAGTAATAAAAATAATTTAAAGATATTATTTATTTTATACATATTCTAATGTATACGATAAATATTAGAATATTATCCTTACTCTTTGTGGTGGGGTCTTTTAGTTTTAGCTTTTAAGGTCTTCCTAGGATAGTACCTGCGGAGTGTAAGGTACTGACATATTGGGTTCTACATCAGGTATGTCTTCGTCTTTTATTGCAATTCTATTTACTTAAATATTCGGCGTGCTAGTTTTTACTTATTCACTTATTTCTTCTGTGTCCTGCATCATTATTTTATTTGTCACATCTGCATGTAGGTCTACAGGAAATAATCTCTCTACTATGTAGGAGTAAGGCTGCGTACTATCAGACATCTCCAGACCCCGCTTTACTGCGGGATTTCAAACTGGGTGTGATGATGATGATAATAATGATAAAGTCCAAGTGATAAGAATTTATAACGAAATCATAATTATGAGATTATATTGTATTTGTTTACTATCCTTAAATTGTTTCGAATAGTTGTTCTGTTAAACTAGGTCATTAACAAAGTGCAAAAGAACTAGCACACCATATGTTCTTCTTTTTTAAAGGAAATAGTCGGTTCATAGACTGAAATATAGAGATATTTAAACAAACATGTGAGTGCTTGTTAAAAAACAACTTTACTAAACTAACTTTATATGAGAAATATATTTGAAACATTGCCTGTATGTTTATCAAAATTCTTATTGTAATAATTGTAAGTAATCATTTGACTTGAGATCTTCAAAGTTATCTCATATAGGAATTGTTATGTTTTTGATATTACTTATGACTTATTCTGATCAATGATAACTCAGTCAGTAGTCACTGGATATAACATGAACTATATGGAGGCAAATAAGTGATCAATATATGATTTATCACCCTCAAGTAATTAGGGAGAATGTTCTGTTACTCTCGATTAGTGTTGATTTAGGAAATCTTTAATCAAGATAGAATGACACTTTGTAAAATAGTTAACAAATATTATTAATTGAATCAATTCATAATGATAGAGAACTAACCTGATTAAACTCAAATAGAGTAAACATTAATTTTATATTATATGCCTATCAGGAATATTGTATGATGAAATGATTGAATTATATTAGAAAAAACGTCTACAGAAAGATTAGTCAAAATTACTTTGACATTCTTAAATATTTAAATGATCATGATGCGTTGCTAGTCGCCAATATTGATCTATAGATATAAATTATTTAGAGAGTTAAAGGAGTTTAATTTATCTAATTCTAAATATAATTTAAGATAATTTATATCTATTGCCAACATATTTAAGAACTTAATGAGTCACACACAAAGAACGGTTGAAGAGAGAAAAAATATTTTTAATCTAGTTGGACTTAATTGTAAAGTTTGAGAAATTTTATGTTTAAATATGAGATATCTAATAACTAAAGAAAATATGAAATCTTAATTCTTATTTGGACATAACTAATATTTAACTAGAATTAATTATAATTCTAATTATTGAAATTAGAATTTCATTTTAATTAAATTACTAAAATATTCAAAAAAAATTATAAATACTTTTAGCTCTAAAAACCTAACACTTCTTATTTTACCCTTTCTAAGACGGTTGTCGAGACGTTCTATAGATACTATTAAAAGTCAGACACTTATGCGACATATCTTGAACTAAGCTTTTAATGGAATATAATTCATAGAGGTGGAGTTTGAGAAAGTTTGATTAATACGAGGTGGAGTGGAAGGAAAAGAATCAAAAAATATATTTAATGAAAGAGGAACAGAAAAGCAGCAGTATTTGAAGTTAAGAAGAATAGATTGAGTTAGCCATAATTTGGCTCTGATTCTAACTTAGAATATCAATAAGTCAAAAAGATCCGTTGTCAGCTGAAGAATAAGCTCAAGATACAATGATCATAATAAACATAAAACAATCTATAGTTATCTAATGCTTATTCTTTAGTAAAGATATCTAGTGTTTATCCTTTGATACAATTATCTGGTGCTTATCTGTTGGGTCCGTGTTTTGCGTACCGAGGCGAACTGGACCCTGCATACCCCAAGTTGGCACGCCTCTTACCATTTTAATGTTGAGCTCGTGTTTTGTGTACCGGGGCGAACTTGCTTGAGCTCCGGATACTTCAAGTTTGCACACGACCACAACCTTTAATGTTGAGCCCGTGTTTTACGTACCGGGGCGAACTGAGCCCTGCATACCCCAAGTTTGCACGCGACCACAACCTTAATCAGTATTGTCCTCTTTGGTACTCGAACTCGAGACCTCAAGGTTTTGTTG
>JAOSBP010000009.1:15627632-15648206 GCA_027563825.1 Erythroxylum mucronatum
GAAAGAAAGTCAAGAATTGTGTTCGACTTTTCTTTGTTAGTCTTATGTAAGTTTGGATTTTTGGTATTGAGTATGGCTTGGAAGGCCATTGTGGTTTGTAAACTTTTATTTCGGGATGTATGTGAATTATGAAATATAATGTATTTGATTTATGAATTTGTATATTTCAATTGAGTATGATTATGAATTGAGACGTATATGAATGGAATTGTTTCCGATTATGGATATTGATTTGAGACTTATTGAAGTGTTAGGTTTAGAATTGTATTTGATTGTGATTTGGGTTCCGGACAGAAGGTCCGATGATTTGGAGTTTGGTTTTGGGATTATAGAAGTGTGTTTGTTCCTTTGCAGATTTTTGGGTTTTAGAAAATGCAGCCGTTATGCTGCCGGATTTTGGTTAAGTAGTGATTGAATAAGAATAAGAATAAATGTTTGTTAAATATGAAATTGAGGTATTGAATGTATAAGAAGAATCTTAGGATTTGTTTATATGAATTGAGTTTTGATTGAGGATGAATTTCTAAAAGGGAAATTGTATGGATTAGTTTTGATTTGTATAAGAGTGAATAAGCTGAGGAAAAAAAATTTATACCGAATTTTCGGATTGGATTAGTCTAAAGGTTTCCAACGCGACTCGATAGTTTTCTTAAGTGTATGTCATCGGATGTCGGTAATTCGCTTTGTCCTTTCCGTTTCCATTTTGAATTCGCTTTGTTTTCGTTCGTATTCCGTTCTTTCAGCTTATGTTAGTTCTTTCGTTTCCGCTTTGTTCCAATTCTGTTTCGCGTTTTCGTTTTCGTTATATTTTTCTACTTTCCAATTCACTTCTCCGGTTGGGATCCAATTCCGAGATCGGGTCCCAACACGGGAGGATCAATAATCCACCACGAGCATGCACATAGACTTGTAAGTATCTAAACTTGACACTTATTTTGTATATATTTTGCTTGCTGTATTATAGATAATGATTATGATATAAATATCTGGTGTCATATATGGCTATGTTGAGTTATTTTCTTTGTTCAACAGGGGGCAAATATCATTAAAATATAGGAAACTTTGCCGAAATTTTTATAAATTATAGTTCACATCTAACATTTTAGGTTATACATGTAGGAAAAGTCATTGGGCATCAAGCCTACACCCATTCAGCTATTTTTGCATACTCACACTAAGAAATATGACGGTGTGACATTCATCAACACCCGATGTAGAGAGCTGAATGTATGTGAGATTAATGCATTTTTATAATTTCTTAACAACAATCCCTTACTAATGTAAACATTGCTTCCTAATAGGACCAAATATAACAAACCATTCAGCAACAGTCTTAGGAGGAACAACCTGTAGATGAGACTCAGATGTATCTTGATGTTGTGAGTGGTAGGGACCGTTGTGGAAGGATATTCGGGCTAAGTTCATATGTGAACACATGTTATTCGCACACTTCCATGTCCAGTACAGCAGCATCTGCTAAGCCAACGAACAACAATATGAAGTCACCAAGTTTCGAGCCACAGTGAACACATTGATGGAGCAGATAGCTCACATGAAAGAGGTTAACGTGAATGAACGGATGGAGCACATGAAGTAGATAGCTAAGATGAGAGAGGAGATGAAGCAGGTGGCTAAGATAAGAGAGCAGATAGAGCAGATGGCTAAGATGAGAAAGCAGATGGAGCACATGGAGCAGACAGCTAAGATGAGAGAGGAGATGGAGCAGATGGCTAAGATGAGAGCGGAGATGGAGCAGATGGCTAAGATGAGAGAGCAGATAGAGCAAATGACTCAGTTTAGATAGGAGATGGAACAATTGAAGGGGCGGCTTAGCAGTTCAGAGCACCCGCGATCACCACGACATTAGCTTGTCCTTATCATTTGCTTTCAATTACAAACATACGTTATGTACACTGTAATGTTTTTATTATCAATTAAAATAATTTTAATGTTATATCATCAATTAATTTTCTGATTAAACAAATTATATATATATATACAAATTAATTTATTATGCACAGATAATTGATAACTCTTAAAATTATGCATTTCTTACAAGATCATGAAATCGAAATTTTTGAAACAAATTTCTTACCTCCTATTACCGACGGAATACAAGATACTGTCAAAAATTCATTCTATTTTACTGACGAAAATACTACCACCGTCGGTAACGTAGATTCATTTACTGACGGTATTATGTATACCGTCAATAAATATGCGTATTTGTGCAATTTTATAAACTCATTGTACCGACGGAATTTAATCCGCCGGTAAATTATAAGTGTATTTACGACAGTATTTATATTCCGTCGGTAAATATGATGACTTTTCTTGTCCATTACCTTCGGTTTACCGACGGAAATGCATCTGTTGCTAAACGTTACCAACGGTTATGCCCTTTACTTATTTCGTCGATATAAATTACCGACGGAATATCGCCCGTTGGTAATATATTGTGGGCCATTGGTAAATTACCGATGGAACAACACATAAAATGTCCATCAGTAACTTTAGCTACGGTCATTTTAGCGACAATTTCATCCGTCTTTGATTTCCGTCAGTAATTTATTTTACCGACAGAACTCTGGGATTTACCGACGATATTGTTTGTTAGTAAACAACTGATTTCTTGTAGTGATACCGAGGTAAGAGATATCGTTTGTGAGATTATAGAAGAAGAGGAAAACTTAAAGGTCTACAAGAATTGTTTAACTACAGACATTCTTTATTAAGAAATGTTATTGAAAGATGTTTTAGCGTTCTAAAAGCAAGATTTCCTATATTTAAAAATATGTCGAGTCATGATATGAAAAAACAAATATACATCATTATTATTTGTTGTGTTATACACAATTATATTAGAAAGTATGGAAAAAACAATGAATTATTTAATAATTGTGTTGAAAATGAATATCAAATAAGGGAAAGTGAAAATTAAGATGCAAGTTCTCAAGTGGTGTATAATATCATTCCAGCACAACTTCGAAGTATATCTTGGAAGCCAGATGAAATTATTAGACAAATGTCAAATGATTATATTAGGTCTAATTAATTTATATTTATTTTTGTAAATAATAATATTATTATGTTTTGAAGAATTATAATATGATGGACATCTTTTATTGATTATAATGACTTAAAATAATTTTATAGTTTATGAAATTTTTATTATATACAATTAATGTGTAATTTTTTAAATTAATTAATTATCATTGTAAAAAAAAATTATAATTTATGGAATTTTTATTATATACAATTAATGTGTAATTTTTTTAATTATATTAATTTTCATATATTTTAATTTTAACTATAATGATAATTAATTAATTTAAAAATATAAGAGTGTAATTACAAAAATATAAACAGAATGATAAAAACATGCTTTTGTTTTTAGTTTTTTATTACAAATCTCAAAAGAATAGATTTTTGTTTTCAATTTTTATATTAAAAATTTCGATCAAACAAGTTTTTGTTTTTTAATAAAAACATAAACAAAAAAACTAAAAATCACAACAGAAAAACAGAAGTGAAATCAACGCTACTAAACAAACAAGTTTTTTTTTAACTAAATTTAAGAGCAAAAACAGAAATTAAAAAAAATTAATGAAAAGAATCACGCTCTAAGTTTATGTTTGAGCATTTATTTGGTGATGTTGTTGCTATGTGTAATATTATTTTCACATAGATAGTGACATGCTTACATTATATTAGTATCATTAATTATAGGATTAATAGTAGGTTGGTTTTTATAATAAAATGAAAATTTGAATACCTTATTGCTACTTTTAATAATTTTAATTAGTATGATATAATATTTTAAATATTAAATATAATTTACACTATGATTTTTATTATTTTTATCACATCGATAAAATGTTTTTTATAATTTTAATTTTAAAAATACGAAGACTGTATCACGGGCTTGTACCAATGCCTTAAGAAACGAAATTTTTTTTGATTATTATTACTATTATATACGTAGACAGGGACTGGACAATTTTCGAGCAACCAATATCTTCTGTCCAATTTTTATGGTGTCTTATTGTGTCCAGTGAATCTCAGTCATTCATTTATACGGGTCCCACATATTTATACGGGTCCCACATAAATGTGGGACCCGTATAAATGAATGACTGAGATTCACTGTTGGACAGAAAAATTAGACTCATTTTCCAGGCACTTTGAAGTTCCAGGAACGTGCAAATGAAAATAGGAAGAACAGAAATCCTTAGGCTTCAGGAGGAAATGGGTCATTGGAATTCTTGTGAAGTGGAAGTTTCAGAACTTGTGGCTCGTTGATGAACTAATCACTTGTATGACAGGAGAGGAAACGAGGCGAGATCGGAACATTTAACCTGAAAATGCGATAAGAAATCTCTTGTTGAGAACAAGATTTTGGTTACGGTTTCGAGGATAGTCCTCGTACCTGTGCTAGTTCTGGTCGCTACAACAGCAGAGAGCTAGATGCTCCATCAAGTACGACACTGAACCTCCTGCGTTCCACCCTCTAATGTACCCTATTCTGGTTGCTCTTTCTGCCATATTCATCCAAGCAAGTACGGCTATATGAGTTATCAGCATATATCTATTTTGGAAAAAACAGCATTCTGTTGACTTAAAAATGGATGAAATTCTGTATGGCCTTCCCTTGTAAGTGAAAACCCGAGTTTCGTGCCGCTGAAATAGGCCCTACAGTGTGAGGAGAGAGATTTCATACTTCGCAAGTTGAAGTCACTCACTGGACATAAAATGATGAAAATGAAGGTTTTGAGCAATAAGACAAGGGGTGTTATGCATTCGTTATTACAAGGAGAGAGGGGCATTACATGGGGCTCTCTCCTCCTCCGAGGAATCTTCTCTTCTTCACAATCCTACCAACCCCAATCGTTAGTGTTGGTTGTCCTAAACCTTCTCTTAACTGGCCTAACAATGGCCAATGCTACTCTTCTTCCCTAATCACCATCTACCCTCAACTTCATACCTTCCCCTTATTATTAGGACAGGATGGCCTCTTGGACCCTTCTACCTCTCTTCCATGGCCTCCTGTCTCTTATCATCCTTGTCTTGTGTTCACCGACCTCCTATCTGGTCACAGCTTTATCCTCTTCCTCCTCCTCCTCGGGAGGAATCCGTGTTGATGTAATCCAAAAACCGTCCCCAAATGTCCCCATCTTCCGGGAAGCTCCAGCTTTTCGCAATGGAGACTCCTGCGGGACAAATAGAATCTATGTTGCCATGACCCTTGATGCAAATTACCTTAGAGGCACAATGGCTGCAGTTTTGTCTATTCTTCAGCATTCAACCTGTCCCGAAAATGTTGAATTCCACTTTCTCTCTGCACGTTTTGAGTCTGAGGTGTTTTCCAGCATCAAGTCCACCTTCCCTTACCTCAACTTCAATATCTACAGGTTTGACTCTAACCGGGTTCGTGGCAAAATCTCTAAATCCATCCGTCAGGCATTGGACCAACCTCTCAACTATGCTAGAATTTACCTAGCAGACGTTATCCCACCTAATGTCAAACGAGTTATATACTTGGACTCTGATCTTGTCGTTGTTGATGATATTCAAAAACTATGGGAGGTTGATTTAGCGGACAAAGTTTTGGCTGCACCAGAATATTGCCATGCAAATTTCACCAAATACTTCACAGAGGTGTTCTGGTTCGATCCTGTCTTGGCCAAGACTTTTGAGGGAAGGACACCTTGTTATTTTAACACTGGGGTTATGGTTTTGGATGTGGAGAAATGGAGGGAAGGAGAATATTCATTGAAAGTTGAGGAGTGGATGGGAATGCAAAAGCAGAAGAGAATATACCATTTGGGGTCATTGCCACCATTTCTATTGGTTTTGGCTGGAAACATAAAAGCTGTGGATCATAGATGGAACCAACATGGCTTAGGAGGTGATAATATTGAAGGGAAGTGTAGGAGTTTACATCCTGGTCCTATTAGCTTGCTTCATTGGAGTGGAAAAGGGAAGCCATGGTTGAGGCTTGATTCGAGAAAACCTTGCGCAGTGGATCATCTTTGGGCTCCTTATGATCTCTATCGCTCTTCATCACATTCCTTAGAAGAATGAAGGATGAAAGCATTAGACATGGGGAAGATGGGACGAGATAGTATAAGAAAGGTTAAAACAAAAAAAATAAATAAAAGAAGGGGAAGAAGAGAAGATTTCTTTGATTAAAAACATGATCTTTCCTTCATTTTCTGGGGTTGACGAAAGAGCGAGGAAGATGTGCTTTTATATTGATTCAACTAACATAAATTGAGTAGTTGCTTTACCATTCTTCCATGCAGAAAATTAACAGCAGCAGACAGGAAAGAGAAGGATTTTCTAGTGGGTTTTTCTTTTCCTTTTTTGGTTCTTTTTTTTTCCTATCCTTTTGGTACTTAATGAAATGGGCGCTTGAAGGTTTCTTTAACTGATATATATAGTTGTTGCTTAGAGCATGGATCTTTCCAGCTCTGTTGACAATGCTTTGTCTGCAATGTTCAGCTTATTTTTCATTGCCTGAACATATCTAGTGCCATGTTACATATTTCTGAATTCCAGTTTTGAGCTTTTCTCGCAAATGTTTTAAGAATTCTAGAACTTATTTACAAATCTCGCACGATTCTTGGATTTAGATTTAAACAACATACAAGCAGTAGGAAAAGGTTCAAGGAAAAGCTGATATCCTTTTCTAAGACTAACAAGAACAAACCAGTTGATCGTCCAATCTGAACTTATTACATCTAAAACGAAATTCAACTGCAAACTTTGTCAATGTATTTCAGCTCTAACACCCCTTTCTCGGTTCCTTGCTAAAGTTTCTTTTCATGGCTTCTTTCCTGCTCTTAATGAATTCATCTGATTTTTCGTTAATATTTGAAGCCACACTGAACAGATGTCTCGGAATCCTCTCTCTGGGTTTCTCTGGCTCTTTTGCTATGGCCAAACTTTCACTTGCTATGCTCTTACCTTTATCCTTGTCCCTGTCTTCGACTGTACCACCATCTCTTATACTGACAGACTTTTTACGGTCGCTTCCTGATGTTGTCATATTTGGTTCTGTGACTCGTGGGGCTTTACCTCGACGAGCTGCTGACTCCTGGGAGGCTTTGCTTTGATTTGTTACGCCACCTTTCACTCGCACTGCTCTGTTCCTATTCATCGCAGCCTTTCCATCCACCAATTGGCTCTCGCCTCCTTCTGTGAAAGGGGTTTTGTCAACAGGAACCCAATGATCCAATTCTTCTTCATTATGGAAGAAATGAACCTGGATTTCGTGGTGGTCTAAATCATCTGCCGACCATCCCTGAGCTTCATGGAATGTCTTTTCTTCATCATTAAGACCGGAAGCCGCTCTTGGGGTGGCAGGATCAGCATCAGGTACTTGACTTGCTGCCTGACCCCGAGTAATGCGCTTGAGGCCGCGAGCAACTATGGTGTTCATCAAGAAGTTGATGAGCCTTTGGAAAATGCCAGGAGGTTGATACTGTGTCTCCTTCTGCATGTTTAAACAGATAAGAACAGAAATAACAGACAGTATGATAGGGTATTGTAGAGCTTTATCTGAAAAATTGGTCACCATAAGTTGTTCTATCCTTGGAAACGGGGGTAACAAAAAGAAAGAACGTGATAATGAAGGAATCATCCTTTTTGTGATTTGGTGGAGATTTCGTTTCAAAAGGGTCTCAATTTGTAGACCTGCTTTAGTAAAAAAAAAAAAAAAGCTGAAAGAGATAGGAGGAGGAATATCATAGACAAGTCTAAGCTGAGGATACCATGCATTACAAATGGAAGTGGAATCCTACCTTGCTTGATGTTTCTCATATTCCCGAATCACAGCAAATAATCATTGCCAAACCAACCCAAGTGGTCAGGAAATCAGATCCTCTGTCCAGTTTTACTCTGTCTTATTCTGTCTCATAGAATCTCAGCCATTTATTTTGCGGGTCTCATGCAGATTTTACATAAATAAATAGCTAAGATTTATTGGACACAATAAGACACCATAATATTAAACAAAAAATCTGAACTCAGTCGTAAGTTGGCACAACGAGGATATCTTTCTTCTACGTGACCCAGCACCAATGAAAGGAACCAAGTAAAATCAAATTTACCAAATCCAATTTAGGCCTACACTATCAACTGGGCCAAAACCTTTCTTAGAGTCTGTCGTCTCGACCTAATTAGGCCCAGAAATTGACACCTCACCAAAGCGGTGCGCACTTCATACCCAGCGCATCATACCAAGAAACAAACAAGGGCGGAGGGCTCCAGAGTACCCAAAAAGACGCGACAGCTAGTCAACTCTAACATTTTCACTAATTCCGTTTCTGTCCGTACCCCGTCGATGGATTTCTTCAAGTCTGTATTTTCCGATGAACCCGATTCGGCAAGATCCGAATCCGATCCCCACAGCCCGGAATCTGCTGACGAAAATCCGGATAACCCAACCGTCCGTGATGGTGGCGGGTGGAGCTTCGGAGGTATGATCAGAACCCTAACCACGAAATCCGAATCCGTCATCGAGACCTACCGTCGCGATCTAAGGGAATTTGGGTCGGGTCTGAGGAAGGAGATCGAGGTGGCGCATGGTTCGTTGGAAAATGTAGGGCAGGCAATCGACGAGCTTGGTAGCTCTGTATTGAAAGGAACGGCTCAGATCATCTCTCATGGCAAGGAGACTATGCTTGCCATAGATCAGGAATCGGATTCAGCTGATAACAATGTCAATAGAAGCATTAGTCAACATAGCTTGAATTCGAAGCCGTACAGTCGATTTGATGCTCAGGTGCTTGCGATTCAAGGTGATGTGAGCACGTACTGTGAGGAGCCGGAGGATTCGGAAGATTACAGGAAGTGGAGATTAGGGTTTGTGTTGGAGGAGAAGCGAGAGGAGAGTCGGAGCTTGATTGAAGAAAATGGAGCTGTGGAGAGTGTGTACAAAAGGGTTGTACCCAACAGCGTTGATGAGCAGACTTTCTGGTCTAGGTATTACTACAGGGTTTATAAGCTCAAGCAAGATGAGGACTTGAGAGCTAATCTCGTGAAACGAGCGATATCCACTGAAGAGGAGGACTTGAGTTGGGATGTTGATGATGATGATGATGAAGTGATCGAGAAAGAGGAGAAGAAAATCGTAAAAGATCCAGGATTTAAGGAAAATGAGAGCTCTAGTAGCAAAAAACATATGGAAGTTGAGGACATAAATCAAGTAAAGGCAGTGGATAATGAGGGATGTGAAACAGAGGTTGGTAGTGGAGGGTGTGTAACTAGTGGTGGTGACAATGTAGTTAGTGAGAAGATAGGGTTGGAGAAGAGTAAAGAACAGAATCCATTGAAGCCTGATGAGGAAGCGGCTGTAAAGGTGAAAGGTGATAATGGGGATTCTTGTAAAGATAGTGAATTCTCAGTGGTGTCAAGCCATCAATCAATGGCAGAGGAAGAGGATCTAGGATGGGACGAGATTGAAGACCTGAGCAGCATAGACGAGAAGAGACCAACGGGTCAGACTGGAAGTCCAAATAAGATTAATATACAGAAGCGGCTGAGTGTTGCTGAAGAAGAGGAGGATTTGAGTTGGGATATTGAAGATGAAGATGATGATGAGCCAACTAAAGCTTGAAGCCTCTGTGAATTTACTTGATCAATGTATTGCATTTCACTTTGCAAGTGAGAATATAATTTCTTTGTACCTTTATTGTTGAATTTGAAACAAATGTGTCTATAATAGCAAGCTTTCTGTTGATTACCTATTACTTTTTTGCATTTGTTCACTAGTATTGGTAGGTCCTATTGTTTAGCTGCTCATTTCTAGCATGCTAGGCCTGCCAAAGTTTGATCGTGGTAGAGTAGACGATTTCTCTGAAGAAGGCCACTGCTGCTTTTAACATAACCATGTTGCCAAGAGATGTTTTCTATTTTCAAATATGCTGTTTACGGCAACTTTTAATTCAAACTGAAACCTTAGAGGACACTGGAGATGTCATATTTTCTGGGTTACATTTACTGTCAGAAAAGGAAGCATAACGTAATCCAACTCCTAAAACATGGCTATCTTGCATTCTGCAATTGTTCTTCTACATGATAACTATAACTTCTAGACACAAGGCATTAACAGATCTTTATCTTCCCTTAAACAATTACAGTAACTCACAAAAGCAGTCGCCAAAACGCAAAGTTACCTGTCTATTAAAAGATTAAAAATGACATAATACAAAATTCTTCCCTCAGAGTTAATTCACAATCCTCGACACTTGAAGCTCCACTACACTTCGGGACTTGCATGATTGGCATCGCAGAAATGTATAATTTGATCAGCAGCACTAGAACCTAATCTTTTTCTCAGAGAAAGGAAGGAAAACAAGCAGGAAAAAAGGCAAACTTGTTCTAACATCACTTCACCCTTGTTTGTAGAATAGGAGAACTTTTTTCACATAACAGAATGTTGTTGATTCATCAACAAACTTCCTCAAGGGACTCGACTTCATTTTCCTTCAATAGTGATACCCGTTTCAGAAATTGATTCCGTTACATGGGTCTGAACTGGAGAAGGTAATGCAAGAAGACGTCCCTTTTGGGCACGGGGAGGAAGATGCTTAGCAGGCCTTCTTGATCCTACAGTCCATGGTAAGAAAACTCCTGTACCGCCACGAGGCATTCTTTTAGGACTTAAAACTACGGGACGCACTGAAGCCAGCATCACCATGGGAGAGGTATGGACGACTCCCCATTTGGTCATTGTGTCTACTGTGTCGTATCCATTGAAAGCTCCATTTGGTACTACATATGGGCTCGCAGTACCTGGTTGCCATAGAGCCATGGGACTGGTTGGTGGTGACTGGCCTTGGTTGGAATCAGGGCGTACTCTGAAAAATGTGATGCTGACCCTCTTGTTTGCAGATGAGCACATGACATGCCTCGCCATATCTGCACTGTTTCCTCTCATTACCAAAAGTGACCTGCAAAATTTTTACATCATGTCATGTTTCATCTTTACAATATCGTTACAAGGAGAAGACACGTCCTAAACAATCAAGTGAAAATTTTCAGCGCGAAGCCTGTTCATGTTTGGTACTCTTAGTTGAATGCAGTAGGAAGCAACTAGATGCTACTTAGTCTGACTAAATAGCTAACTAAATTACATTACAGATCAAAACCTAAACGAGGAAACTAAGCCATTTTCCAGCAATTTGAGATTCTTCTTCTGCAAGATGCTTCTAGTTATTTCAGAGTACCAGATAGAAGCCCTGTAACTGATGAAAGATTAACGATTAAGTTCAAAATAGTTACCCCTGTTTCAGTGATAGCATGAGTGGACCTCTGTAATTTCCATCATTATCACCCACAAGAATTCGTCCAAAAGCCATTGTAGATTCAGAGAGGAGAATAGTAGAGACTGGTTGGTCCAAATGGGGTGGCTTTAGGAAAGGTTGAGAAAATTCATCCTGCATTAAAGAACATTTACCAAGTTACTTCTTTATCCTCCTCAAAGAAGATATTCAATTCACTTTAACGAACAAACGGTCATAATACTATTGACTAGGGTCAAATATCAAGGAAGGTTCGATATGCCACTCAATTTATGGACCAGCTCAACAATACGGCATAACAAGATGGCAAAATTGGTAATACCTCATCAAAGAAGTGAATAATGCAACCATTTGGTTTCTTGTATTCTGGTATAAGCCGCCATTGAACCAAGTGATCTATAACACTACGGAGAAGAGCTGGAATCGGTTCTATACTACCTAGCGTACAAAAAGAAAACAATCACTCACTATCTTAAACAATTTACAGCATGATAGTTGAAGTAGAACATGAAAAAATCAAAATATCATAAAGACAATAACCTACGGGAGAGAAGAAAGAGTACGTAAGTTCCATTAGGAATACTATTATGAGATCTTACTCGTTTGATTGCCATTGGCAGCTTCCTCTTTTATATGACCAAAAATAGGAACACCAAACTGTATCAGCTCTCTCTTATTTCCTTTCATTTGCTTGTTGAACAAAATGAAAGTGTCCCCTAAACCAATATCAGTTCAGTTAGTTCAAAAGAAAAATATTCAATGAATGTGCCATTTGCTTCTTTGCAATCACCAGCTTTTTGACCTGCGATTCGTAGTATGAAACAATTGGCATGTTCTGAAGGAAATTACTCAAAGATAGTTGATATTGTAAAAGAACTGTCATAACATGCAACTCAAGTTAATTAACAGAAACCAAATTGCTAAACTGCCATCACGTGTTCAATGGCAGAGTCATAACATGCAACTCAAGTGAGAAACTAAATTGCTAAAGTGTCATCATGTATTTTAAGACAATAATAGAAGCACAAGGAAAGCATCCGACTGGTTTGAATTTTAATTGCTGTACCTCAACAAGTGAAAATCCTCATAAAAGCATAAGACTAACAACTAGCCTGAAAGACAACCTCTTAAGGGAAGTGTTATCAAACAACAGAAGTATTATTTGAGCGGATGGAATATATAGATCGCTTACTGTGCTGGATAATGAGACAGAAAGTTAGGCTGACTAGCATTCCTAGAGCTAGAGGACCACAGAGAGAAATGTCACCTGAGAGTTCTCCATTCTGACCAGCAGCACGGAGTTCAGTAACGAAGTCAGTCAACTTAGACAGCTCAGAATCAGTGAAAACATCCTCATATAACTTTAAACCTTTGACGACATTCACCTGCCAGTTGCAATATCCCAATCAGTAAGAGCGGGCTTCTGTTTCGTTTCCTTAATAGCGCATACTATAGAGGATATCAACTCTCTGGATATCATTTTATGTAAGGAAAGAATGCTGTAAATTCTGAAAGAAAGAACTCGCCATATGGCCCTTCACTTGCTCCTTGGCTGTGAAACCCTTCGTCAACTTTACTTGAGCAGGACGTGATTCGCACTGTTCGTGGATGAAACATATATCAACATTTTCGTTGATGGGCTGCACTTCCTGAGATCCTGCATTATAGAGGGAAAACAGAGACAAATGGAGTCAGAACTCAGAACAATATCAACTCAACAGAACAAATGATGAGAAATTGTCATATTGTTGTAGGTGTCTAGTAAGTGGATTGAAGTCCTGCTGTCCTGGTGGAGCATGTCACCAAAACTCAATCTTACACTCTTCTTTATCCTATAAAATCTCACGTTCCCCAGAAACAATAAACTCCCTTGCATTGTCATCGTAAACAAGGACTTTGCAACAGAAACAATCTTGACAGACTTGATCGTCCCAAAATGTTATTTGAATTACTCTAGAACCAAATGAAACGATACATGAATCAAATTATTAAGATCACTCTTAGCTCCAAAACCCTCTATTTTAACACCCACTGACATTGCCTTAGTTATTACCAACCCCCAGTTTGAGTCGCATTTTCGAAGATTTTGAAATTAATAGCTAGCTTAAAAAAAAGGTAGGCTTGATACCCAAACCGATCAAAATGATCGAAGTAGGCCCCAGTGACTTAAACCCGGTTAATAATGTAGTTAAAGAAATAACATAACAATAGCAGCCACCCCTTTTTCCGCCTTTGACGGTTGGAAAATTCTCGTGACACCTGTGACAAAGCTGTCCGTGTCCGGAAATGTACCCAGATGACTCCCAAAAAGAGGGGACGGGCATGAGGCCAACAGAAAGGTACAAGAAACAGCAGAATGGCAGTAGTGGCGGAGATTCGAATCTTTAATTCGTTTAATGCCAACCCAAAAATATAATTGGGGACAATTTCAACGAAACAAAAAATACTAATAATTTTGCTCCACCCGGAATCCCATGATCCCGGACTTGACCCGAAAAGTTGGCCCTGTCCAATAGTCCCCACATTAATAACGTTGTTGGCAAATGTGTAAACATGTCAAAATCTAACAGCCCCAAACATCAGATGACCAACACATCGCATGGATGACGTCAAACCAAGATCAGATCAGATCAGACGGCCTACACCACAAGCCGTCTACAATAAAATCATTGCACACATCTCCACGCAGTATTGCACAGAGGGAAGGTGTTCATCTGGCCCCCTACCCTGGCCCTGCCGAAACTAACCGTAACACCAGAAGCAGACAAACCCTTTTCACCACCTCGAAACACTCAAACTCCACTAAAAACTTCGAGATAGCTAGAAAAAAATATTAACATCATAAAATTGCTTCCCCCTTTTGTCTTTCACTGCGATTCTTCTTTTTTTCTTTGACAGAAAATTGAGATGGCATAATATTAAAATCAAATCATAAAATTCTGTGCTTTTTAAAAATAAGGAAGAAAAATCCTAAACGTCATTAATCGTCACCTAACCTAACAGAAACGTTGAATTCAACGGCCAAAA
Organism: Erythroxylum mucronatum; assembly: GCA_027563825.1. Lineage (NCBI taxonomy): Eukaryota > Viridiplantae > Streptophyta > Magnoliopsida > Malpighiales > Erythroxylaceae > Erythroxylum > Erythroxylum mucronatum. Next base: position 15,641,969 of record JAOSBP010000009.1, read on the forward strand.
ATAGCACAGTGGGTTGAATCTCCGATCTATGAAGAAAAACATTGCTATATTACGGAGTAAGTAAATAACTGTATATTTCTTTAAGAGAAAAATAATGAAAATAAGGTAATTTCCAGTAAAGGAAAAATAAAAGGATCGCAACTTTTCTGGAAATAAAACTGGCGAGTTTCAAACAAAAATAGCAATTGATTGACTTTTTGGCTTAAAAAGCAAAGAAAACAAGCAGAATGCACCTAAAGCGGTGGAGAACTGTTACTCGATTAATAACGGAAAATTAGAAACCGTTCAAATTTGACCATTTCGACGGAAAAATCGTTAAATCTTCGCACTGGTAAGCCAACTCGCTGTAGCGATTTTCAGAAACAAACAGAAAATAGTCAAAGCATCAGTCAACAACACAATTTCACATTGTTCCTAATGCGTGTGGAGAACATGATCAGTTATATTTACCTGAATCAGTAATTTCGCTGTTCGGCGAGTCCTCTTCTTCAACCACCTCAACCCCGTCGCCGACGGCGTCACTTTCTGCACTTTTCACGGCTACCTCTTCTCGTTTCATCTCCTGTTCATCGAAAGAAACTTCCTTCACAAGTTCATCGCTCTTATTTTCACTCGCGCATATTTTCTCCTCCACATCTATTACTTTCCTCTCCGTCACGCGCCTGAGTTCCACGGCCACGTCGGCAATCGAATGGTACTTCTGCATCTGTAGCACTGGGATCCAGTTCAGTCGCCTCCGGTGAATGGCCGAGAACACCGACTCGTACTCCGATCCCCCTCCGGCGTCGAGCTGGGCGAGGTGGCCGCAAAGCGCATCGATAATCGCGTTGGCGGCCGCGAATTCCCCGCGAAACCAGGCTAGAATCGCGTCCTTGGCGACCGTGTCCGCCACCACCATCGGCGGAGCTGGAACTGGAATTACCGCGGGCATCACCGGAGGCGCTCGATCCTTCGACGACGCAGCTGGCCCTGCCGCCATCGGCATTACTGGTAAACGTAGACTAATTCCTCAACACCCAAACACACAGAGAGTTCACCCCCTTTACCGCGATATGATCACCAAAATATCGGGTTTTTATAGCGTTCAGGTGCAACCAGCCGGCCAATAAATCGGTGATAATATCGGGGAAGTGTTGATTGACTGAGAGAGAGAGAGAATCAGAACTTAAGAGAGGCAGGTGGTAGCGAGTGTTTGGTCACACATGAGGGGTTTTGGGAAAATGGCGTTGGGAGCAGAATATATACTGAGAGGCCTAGTTGCACGTTTGTGGGATCCATTGATGACATGGCAGTTTTTCAAAGGAATGACGTGGCAAAAGGAAACGCGAGTGAGGGAGAGAGGAGTCATATTGGTGTCTTATTCTGTCTCATAAATCTCAGTCATTTATTTATGTAGATCTCGCATAAATTTACGTGAAAATCGCATAAATAAATGGTTGAGATTTATAGGACAAAATAAAACACTATAATATTAGACAGAAGATCCCGTCCCAGGAGAAAGATAACACTAGCAATTAAATACGAGCACGTTTGATTTTGTTTTGTAAAATTTCATTAAAAAAATGTTTATTTAAATTTTTAGTCTTTATTTTTATTTTAATTTATTCAAGTTTTAAAATTTTATAAATATCACAAAAAGTGATTTTTCTGTTTAAATATAATATATTTATTATCAATTAAATATATCTTATTTTAATTATTTTAATTATTAATTATTAATAAAAATTATGAATAATTTAATTTAATATTATATATAACTAATTAAAATTATGATAATTTAATTTTATTTAATAATTTATATTAATTTAGTAATTATTAATAAATATAATTAAATTTTAAATATCATCATAATATATAAATTTCAAATAAGTTTTTGTTTTAATAATTAAAATATATTTAAAATAAATATTAATTTATAAATAACCTTTATTTTAAATTATTTATTTTAATAAAATAAAGTAATTTTATTTATAATTCATTAATAAATATTATATAAGAGATTAAAATAAATTTAATAGATAAAAAATAGTTTATCTTTAAGTATTATCTAATATGTAATTATGATCAATAATAAAAATATAACAACTAAACAGATTTTTTTATTTTTTATTCGAAAGAAAAATAGAACTACAATAATAAAATAGAAGCCAAATCAAACGAATTTATTAATTTACCCTTTTTCTTTATAATTTAATTATGTTAATCACTCAAATTGAATCTAAGTTGATAATTAAAAAAAAACTTGTGCATCTATTTCTTCCATTTTTGTAAAATACATTCTTGTTCTTTTAAAATTTTCTATAAATGAAAGGCCAAGTGAGCTATATAGAAAATGTAGTTAAAAGATTCACGCCGTTTAGAGACTGATCCAGAAGATGTCACACCGTTTAGACAAGTAAATGCTGGAGAATTTAGGTTTGCTAACGGCAAACGTGGAAATGTCAAAACGTACTTTTCTCAGCAAATGGGGTCAATTCCCGACCACTGGGAATTTCAAATTTCAATAGATCACGCAAGTAGTTATGCAGCTCATTAATAATGTAGTACTTACATCTAGAATCTAGTTTTTCAAAATTTTACTTATGTTTCTTTTTTGTCTTATCATTATTATTTATTATCAAATATTAATTCAATATTGAATTTGTTATGTTAGAAATATCTAACATTAATGTAAAACCCTAAATCTTTTGACCATTGGCCACCTTACGGAAGATTAGTTTTTTATTTTTTTTTGTTTTTTACTAAGTGTTCTAGGAGAGTCCCAATTATGAAAAGACATCTGTAAGTTATTCATATTCAAATTAATTCCTGCTCAAACAAGATAGGTCTCTTACGAGAGACAAAGATCTGATCCCAAATTTTAAACAACTATATACACGAGGGCGATTAAAATCCGCAACCTTAGTTGAGCAAAAAGATTAGTATGTTTAGTTTGCGACATCTCAACAAATATTCCATTACGATAGAGGAATATACCTTTGGGCTCGGTAGATGATGGCCATTGTGTCCTCCTAAGGACCGATGCGGTTTTATGGTTTTCGATGGCCAATAAGATTGATGGGTGGTCGACAAACTTGACCACGTGCGAAAAGCCTTGGACCCCCCTAGAATGTAGCTCAAATTAGTGGAACAGATGTTCTGTTTCCAAATCCGCCCAATGACCCCTCAGCCATTAATAAACTCTCAAAATGATATGACATTACATTCTTCTACCGTACAGTGATTTCTTGCGATTAAAGAAACTTTAAGCATTAAAAATTATAATCTTAATATTTAAAAAGCGTTAAAAATTTGACCTTCGGTGTTAAATACAAAGTAGAGCAACCTTAAATTTTTAGGCCAACTTTCTTATTCTGTGAGATACTTACAAACCAGCGAGGGATTTAATCACTGAATCTGCCGGTAAATACCTTAATATAAGACCCCAAAAAAATACAAAGTCAGATCAGACTTAACATTTTTTAATCATTTTTATTATTTTTATGAGCCTTGTATGTCACGTGATAATGTAGGATCCAATTTTTAAATAAAATTAAATATTAATAATTATATAATTATTAATATTTGTTTTAAGAGAATGAGTCACTTTGACTTCATTAGTGCTATATTTAAACTCATTAAATAATTAACTAAAAATATAATTAATATATTATTATATTCACTTAAAACTTTAATCAATACATATTTGATGAATTATGACTATGGTAATTTTTAAGGTTGTATTTAATTTTAGAAAAGAAAAAATAATTTTAAAATTTTAAAGTGGTCTTTTTGATAAATCACATTCTTATATTTATTCTTTTACATATATATATATATATACATGTGAGGATATTTTATATTAGTAATGTCTTCTCATATCAGTTTCTATTTTTATATATATATAGGATAAAAGCGGTTTCATTGAAGTGACGAAAAGGATAAAAATGTCAATTGGACGCAGGAAGGTGCCAAATGCCAATGGATGTGGTCCCACGTCAGCATCTAAGACATGTTGGTGTTTATAAATTAAAAAATTGAATCCTCTCTAGCGTTGGAATATAGACGAGGAAGGGAAGGTGGCATGGGTCCTTACGATACGAGATATCAAAACCTAATCAGTTTATTTTAACTTTGTTTTATTAAATTTTATAGATTAAGTAGAATAGAGTTGGAGAAACAGCTCCAGCCCAAAGACACTCCTCTCTCATCGTTGTGGTTCAGTGGTTTGTTGTGGCGACGGACGCACGTTGCGCACATGTGGACGCTGCCTTACCCAACACCCCCCACCCACCGCAAGCCAATATTCGCCTCTTCCTTCTCTCCGCTGGCTTAGTTATGGCTCGTAAGCAAACGTTTAAAAGGAAAAAAAAAAGGAAAATGTTATAATTTAATCATTCACTCTGTTAATTATATGTAATACGTAGGATAGCTTTTATTATGTGTCCCGAATCACTCGTAACAAGGTTAAAAACAAAAAATGCAGAATACTTAATTTCAGTTTCATCTTATCATTTGAAGCAATTTTTGATGCCAAAATGAGCTCCAATCTTCTAAGACTTTTAAGGACACGTGGTTAATATCTTTCTACAGTTTTCTCAAGACATAAGTACTCTTAACGAGTCAGAGGATCCGTATGCTTACGAAATATATAAGCAACTACAGGAGACCTTAACCTTTATATATATATATATAGCTTTCATATCGGGCGTTCTCATCACAAGCACGACATGGGTCCGGTCTATACTAATCGGGATTTATTTTTCTCCTGAACTTCAACCCATTGATTTAAATCATTTACTGGGTCACTTTATTACCTTTATCTAAATCAAGTTATGTAACTTCATCGATAAGTTATTGAAAAATCAAAAAATACAATGAATAGTTGTCTAATATTATTGGGAAGGACAAAATTGTCCAACATTCTCTGCCTTGGACAAGTATTAATTGCAGTTTTTGACTCAAGTTTAAAAAAGTTTAAAAAATCGGTTAAGTCACGCTATTGTATTGGTACCAATTTTTTTAAAAATTAAAAACATTTGATCCAAAGGTAATGAAAGTCCAAAATTTCGTCCTGCAAGGCTTTTGATACCGAAAAATATCAAACACATGTGTCATGTGTGACACAGGTTCAATATAATCACGAATAACTAATACCTCACTATAATGAATAGAAAAATGGATTGTGGCAAACTAGGATGATATTTGTATGATCTAATACTCATCATCTTCGATTGTAGGTCTCGATTTCTCCAACTTTATGCTAAACTACAGCAGAGAAATCATGTCTTCTGTCACCGAATGCTAAACAACATTAGAGAAAACATTGTCTTCTCTCATCGGATGTTAAACAACATTAGAGAAAACTTTTATGTTCTTCAATTGAATGCTAAACTGTACTAGAGAACCTTTATGAGATTGAAAATTTATATCCTCATATCACTACAATAAAAGGGCAAATACTGACGGAAAATACCGACCGAATTGGCTAAAATTCAGTCGGTAAAATAATTTGCCGACAGTATAGTGCGACCGAGAAGTTGGTCGGTAATATCGCAGTCGCTAAATTTTATCGACTCTTTAAACGTTCGGTCGGTAAATATTTCCGACCGACGCGTTGGTAAAGTTGGAGTTGTATCCCAACCGAACCGTCGGCAGCTATGAATGTATTTTACCGACGGTCCGTTGAAAAATTACAGATTGTATCCCGACCGAACCGTCGACGGCTATGAATGTATTTTGCCGACGGTCCGTCGGCAAAATTACAGATTGTATGCCGACCGAACCGTCGGAGGCTATTAATGTATTTTGCCGACACCGACTGAACCGTCGGTAATTGGTTGAAATACATTGATCCTAATTAAATTTTGATTCAACAGTAGATCCTGTTTAATCGCTGAAATGACCTACAAATCGCAGTGAATAACAATTGAATAACTAATTAAATTTTGATTCCAATTTAAACAAATTAAAATTGATCGTAACATATGTTGAAGAGTTCTGAACCATCGGAAAATGTTTGCAGAAAAAGTCAAATGACCATAATTACAGAAAGCATTCTTAACTGTAAAGTGTAAAATTTTGTTGTAGTTAATTGAAAACCATATTCTAAACTACAACAATGCTATTGTCTTGGTGAGCGTTGCTGTTGTGAGTCTGCATCCCTCGTTTGTTTCATTACTTCTATGTCATTTCTGAGCTTATGTATGACCTCCATCATAGTATTCATTGCGGCCTCAAGCTGAATGATACGTCGGTT
>JAOSBP010000009.1:15653039-15666285 GCA_027563825.1 Erythroxylum mucronatum
AAAAAAAATCGCCAAACACAACACAAAATAAGATAACAAAGCTCACTAGTCATATTTCATCAAAAAGATTAAAAAAAGATTACTAATCATAATATTCATTCAAGTTAAAATCGTCAAAATCAAGACATTTTAAATAGATTGGCCGGTTCTTTTTTTCACCGACTCAGAAGTTTTTACCAGTCCGACTGTAAAATAAATGGACCAATCACTTACAAAAAATAAGGGTTAAATTGTACCGTTTCATGCTTCAAGTCACCAATTCTTCAGTCCGATCGATCAATTCAGTCCGGTTTTCAAAGACGGTAGAAATTTAAAGAATTGAGCTAAATGTCTTATTTCTGTGGTCCGGTCTCGGTGTTGCACGTTGTCCTCAACTGGCGACTACCGACCATTAAAAATAAGGGGAGATTGCATTTTGCCCTTTACGGAAGGTATAATTGATGTTTAAGCATGCCAAGTGGGTTATACTTATATCGCAACCGTCGGATAGATAAAGTTGAAAGGAACATATTCCATATTTATGCATGGCATTGCCAAATTGAACTAAGCCATCCCCACGACTTGATCCCCGGCCGAAAATTAATAACGGAAAAGGAAAAGTATGTATCTACTTGGTTATTTTTTCAGTTCAAGTAAATATGAGTTAATTATATATTTCTTGTGCAAAGAAAGAAAAGAGAAAGTCATTCTTTTACGTGAGTTCCTTTAACGCCGGGAGGCGAGATTTGGATAGCTGAATAATGAGTTGGTCCTGGGACAAATAACTATACGTGAGGTGATGCAGACACTTAGTGAGCTTGTGGATTGGTGGTTATGCCACTTATGTGTCTTGGTTTTGGATGTTAGCTCATCTCGATCCGTGAAAGTTAGGTTTTCAGGATAGAAAAAAAAGTGCAAAGTCATGGGTGCTTGTCTTGGAAAAACGGTCTCAGCTTTTTGGATGTTCATCTAAGAATGCTGATAATGTGAGGATTTCAGTTCACTGCCCTCTAGATGGCGACAATTTTCTACGTACGTTGTATCAAATCATGTTGTTGGAACAAGTTAACGGTGAATTTTTAGGAAGCATGGAGTGTTTCACATGAATCTTGTTAAGAAAACGATCAAGTAATAGGAAATCTGGTAAAGTCTTTTTCATTTTCTTACAAGTCTTGATGTTCTGCTTCTCACCTGTACTTTTTCTATAAAAGAAAACTATCTTTGTTGAAAGCGATTCTACTTATTAGTACTTAGCATATCTGAGTTATTTTTTCTATAGTGAAAAACAAAAACTACAGAAAGTAGGACTCCTCCTCACGCATGTCATTGGTTTTGTAGACAAAGCAGATTACACATAAGCTTGGAACACTCATTTCTCCGAATTATTGCTAAACACGATTTGCAAGTAGGCATGAAGAATGGCGTCAAAAGGATGGAAAAAAGAAAAGCTAGAGGTACACTACATCATACATGTACAGGTTAAGTGTTGACTTTAGTGATCGGCGTTTATTTATTGACTCTAGCATAATTAATGGAGGGTGCATGCGATTACGTATTTACCTTACAGAGCCAAGCACTAGAAAACTTTGAATACAAAACCGACCACATGCGATTCTGCACAGTTGGGATGTCTGTCCGAATAGTCATACCAACAAAACCCATGTATTGTTGAAGTTGACTTTTGCCAAAAAAATTCTTATTAAAATTATTTGTCTTGGAAAATATTTTGTTTAATTAAGATGTGTAGATTTCGGATGGTGACTGTGAGAGGAGGCATGCCCAGAAGTAGTCAACTCTAGGCTGCACATTCTTTGGAAATTCAGAACTAGTTGTTTAATCTGAGGTGGGATTTTACTGTTTATATTTAACAAACAAAGAGAGACAAGGATCAATAATGTTGTTTATTGAAAGAGACACTAATGCATCTCTCTCTCTCCCATTCACGAGTCATGACCTAGTTTTTTATTTATTGCATATTATTTTCAGATAAGATTGCGTATTTGTTTATTTTCATAAGTAGAATTATGTTAACTATATATGTTCCAAAAGACCACAAATTGAATACCAAAGGAATTAAGAACAAGGGTGAGACAAGAGTCGACTGTTTGCCACCTTCAAAGGCTTTTTCTAATTGTAAATTGGAGAAGCGGCGAGGAGAGGCAGTGATCACTTGGCTCGATACAAGATCCTTTGTCCAGTTTTATGGTGTCTTATTGTGTCCAGTAAATTTTAGCTATTTATTTATGTGGGTCTCGAATGAACCCACATAAATAAACGTAGGATCGCATAAATAAATGGTTGAGATTTACTGAACACAATAAGATACTATAAAACTGGATAGAAAAATTGGACGGACTTGGCTCATACATGGAATAAGGGGACGCTTCGTATTCATTAATTACTTTATCAGCTGAATGTTTATTGGCCATTCATATTAGGAACAAGTGAGAACGTATAATAGTCGTCTCATTATAAAATTCTAGTACAGGACGATTAACAGGTTGGACGTTATACTCGTATCGACATCAAAACCAAAGCAAGGACGAAACAAGCAAACTACAGAATTAAGGCTCATATTTTAAAAATATATTTGTTGGGCGGGTTTTACTTGTTTCGCTACAGTGAAGAAGAGCTATATAGTCCAAAAGGGACCATATACCTTTTGATCAAAAAACAAAACAAGAGAAGTTGGTAAAGATTGCTGATATGGTCTAGTAATGCCATGGATGTTGACATGCTCTAATCGAAGAATACTTGGACAAGCGGTTTATGAGGACAGACCATGGGACCAATGATGAAACCATGACGATTTTAGGTTGCTGTTGCTTAGTTTGCATCGACCCATTTTAAGAGTTGGTTTGTATGATGTGAATGGAAGGATACACAGGGGTTGTTTTGCGGAACAAGATTCTCTATCTAGTTTTTATGGTATCTTATTATGTTCAGTGAATCTCAGTCATTTATTTATGCGGGACCAACGTGGGCTCCATATAAATAAATGTGAAACCCACATAAATGAATGGCTGAGATTCACTAGATATAATAAAACACTATAAAAATTGGACAGAAGATCTGGACTTTTGTTTTGCATGGAGCAAAAGCGTTAACGTCCTTTGCCAGTTAACTTCGTTTCTTCACACATGTATAGAACTGAATATAACTCGAGCAGCAGGGCCTTAACCGGTAGATAAGATCAAAACAAGAACAGAGGATGTTAGGACAAGGCTCAACATTCTTGGGCTCCAGGTGGGTCTACTCTCAATTGTAGCATCTCTTTAACCATTTCATGTTTTTCTCTGAGGAGAGAAATGGGCCTATAACAAACAGAGGCCTTTCTAGACTAATTTTCAGATTCACAGGAGCAGAACTTGAGGTCCCCCACCGCAGACCCATGAACTGAACAGAATCATCTAAAGTTTTCGATCAGAAGTATAGTATGGCTCACACTCATGATCCATACGATGTGGGGTTAAGTCCTGACAAGGGCTTTCAAAGAATCTACAGCCCGCTAGCCGCTTCTGTGTTTTGGGAGCAAGTACTGCTTTTCTCTGTGTAATTTGTTTCATGCTATGGCTTCAACGAGGATTAACTTAATACTTGGAAGCACGCTTCCAGGGTTCGAGCCTAGTATTCAAAGTGACTCGTCATGAAATGTGAATTCAAACAATCCGGAGAAAGGAGGCAAAATGTCCCAAACCAGTTATAGTAGATACATAAGACAATCATTTCATAGACAAATACAAGATGAATATAACAATGAAAAATTATATTGCAGACATACAGAGACAACTGTATCACTCACGAATCAACACCCAACAGCAATCCTTATTTCTTCAAGTCATTCCCATACTAAATTTGATGAGCAGAGCTGTTCTTCCCAGTACATATATTGCTCTTCACTTAAAGGAGTTAAGACTTTCCAATGCTTGAAGTACTCCTCCGCTTTATCTTGGCACGAACATGATTGATGTATTCAGAAAACTTATCTTTCCCGGGGACTTTGCTATCTTTCCTTGAAACGTTGGCAGGGTGTCCTGACCCACCGTGATCTTCTGTTGTATCCCGTCCATCTCTGAGACTTGATGTAGTCCTGAGCTTCATCTTAGATCGATGAATGAAGTCTGTGAATCTATCTTCGATGTGAATTCCTGTTTTCTTATGCTCTTCCTTGTCAACGTGAGCTTTTTCCATGCTGGAATTGGCTGTGGTTCTTCCACGAGCAGAGCTTTGCGTACCGCCCATGTTTGCAGGTGCTAAAGCTTCAGGCTGGTTTTTGGAAGGAACTGGAACGGCTTCAGCTGCCTCGCTGTGTTCAAGGTGGTTATGTTTTTTGAACTCTGATTTGGACGGGATATTAGCGTTTTCCAATGGAGGTGATGGTGTTCTGTGTGAAATGCGACGAATTGTTTTGTCAGCAGGACGGACACCGACTGCTTTGTAGAGTTTTCCGCAGGCTACCTTGCAGCAACTATTGTCTTTTTCCATGATGTGAACCAAAAAAGTTAGAAGTTTTAGAATCAGTTCCTTGGATATGAAGGAAGCTGTGAGTCAATTGCAGCTTGGGAATGAACTGAAGAAGTCCAGTTTTATACTGGCAGAATTGGAATACGGGCGACAAAGTCAGGCTTCCATCAAATTTCCACAGGAATCATAATAAACTATCAAAGAAAGGCTAAGTTGGTGTGAATACCACTTGTCATGTGCAGAAAACCATACTGGGGCATATCGGCTCAGATTCCTCAAGATTACTTGGGAATAAAAATTCCAACTTTCCTAAATTTTCAAAAGGATGTGATGGTTTGGGATCCTATTCCCGTTTCTTTTGTCCTTTTCCTGTCCATCTTTTGGATAAAAATACGAGCACAGGCTAGAACTCACGTAAATGAAACTTGGACATACTGGCTATTCAACACGACAATGTAGAGACTGTTTATGCGCAAAAGGGTCCCATCGTCCAGTCCTATCCTATACTGAATGGTGGTTTACTATAGTAATAGCAGGCTTCGACGTAATCAGGGTATCGGATTCAAGATGAGAAGTTCAATTATGGCGTATGAAACCAGGTAGCTGGAATCTCTCCTGTTTGTGATACCCTGTATGAGTTTTGTTTAATTTGGTTTGGAAGCCCAATGGTCTGTCGAGTGACAGCTAGTATTTTTGACAATGGAAGATTCACAAGTTCCCATTCTGAACTGTCTTTTTGCCTAGGAAAATATAGAAGAAAGAAATGGGAACAACTTCTAGAAATCTCATCCATCAAAGAATATTATGTTATTGATGACACTCCATGGTGGAAATTCAATTCTGTTTCGCGTAAACAATGTGCTTTCATCCTCAACATTCAGTGCTCAGGAGTTTGAGTCATTATGAATGATTACAAGAACATATATATATAGACATGCTAAACAACTTTAATTATAATTTGGTCACTTCTTTGACACATGTCATGCTTAGACTTCACCCATATATCTTACTTCTGTACCAAGTATTTCAAGTTTATCCATAATCTTCTAATTCATCTACAAAGTTCCATAATTTTTCCGCATCAATTAACTCATTCTTATCCACAAGTATCTTCCACAAGCTTCTAAATTCATCCATAAATTTTCACATCATCACTAGATATTTTTCTCCAACCTAAACCTTATCTTTTGTCATAATTATCCATAATGAAGGAGGGTTTGTAATTTCTAACACTCCCCCTCAAACCCGACTTCTCATGCCAAGCATTTCTCTCAGTCTACAGAATACTTCGTTATTCAATGGCTTTGTAAAAATATCTGCTAATTGCTTTTCTGTTTTGCAATATACCAATTTCACAACTTTGTTCTTTACTTGCTCCCTAATAAAGTGATATTTGATATGTTTGCTTCAACTATGTGATACTAGACTCTTTCCAAGCAATATAGCAGACTTGTTGTCAACATATATTGTCGTTGGACCTTTTTGTTCATGGTCTAACTCATTTAAAATATAACTCAACCACATTATTTGACATGAACATACTGTTGCTGCCAAATATTCAGCGTCACATGTTGAAAGAGCAACAGTCTGTTGCTTCTTTGATGACCAAGAAAATACAGCTGACCCAATATGAAAAGCATATCTAGAAGTACTTTTTCTATTATCCAAGTCTCCACCAAAATCACTATCAGAATAACCGATTAACTTTGAATTTTGAGCATGCATATAAAATAAGCCTTGATCGATCGTATCTTTAATATAGCTCATAATTCTTTTTGCTGCATCAAAGTGATCTTGCTTTAGCTTCTCCATATATCTGCAGATTAGTCCGACTGCGTACATGATGTCCGGTCTTGTATAAGTTAAATACTTTAAACTTCCAACAAACTTTTGAACAACGTTAGATCTACAGATTTTCTGTCTGAATCAATTCTCAATTTTGTGCTTGCATCAGCTGGCGTGATTATTGGCTTGCAATCTTTCATTCTGAATCTTTCTAAGATTTCTTCTGCATACTTTCTTTGAGAAATAAAAATTCCTTCTTTAGTCTGCTTCACTTCAACTATAAGAAAGTAGGACATTTCACCAATATTTGTCATCTCAAATTCTCTAGTCATAGCTTTCTTGAACTCATTAAACATACCTGGATTGTTTTCTGTGAGAATTCTGTCATCCACATATAAGCACACGATCATGACATCTCCATATTGATTTTTCTTCGTGTAGAGTGCATGTTCATATGGACTTTTTGCAAAACCATTGTTTCGAAAGTATTCATCAGTTCTTGTATTCCAAGCCATTGGAGCTTGCTTCAATCCGTACAAAGCTTTCTTTAATCGATAGACTGTCTTCTTGATCCTTCTTGACAAATCCAGGCGGTTGTTCAATATACACTTCTTCTTCTAAGTAACCATTAAAAAAGCAAACTTCACATCCATATGAAAAATCTTCCAATTGTTTTGTGCTACAAGTGCTATGAGAAGTCTAATTGTAAAAATTCTTGCAACTGGAGCAAATACTTCATCATAATCAATTCCATATTTTTGTCTGTAACCTTTTCACCTAATCTTACTTTGTATTTCTCCACTTTTCCTTCTTGGTTGGTCTTTGTCTTGTACATCCACTTGACTTCAATTGCTTTATGTCCTTTTGGAAGGCTGGTCAATTCCTATGTATCATTTCTTTGGATTGCACCAATCTCTTCATTCATGGCTTTCTCCCATTTTTTGTTTTCAGCAGCTTCTTCATATGTTACCGGATCATATGCGGCCATCAAACAAAACAACGAATGGTCAAATGTATCTATTCATTCTGTAGCATCATAAAGATCACTTAGATTTCTTCTCTTAATAGGTGCTCCCCCTGAATTGTTGATGCTACTTCTTGACATTGACGGTGTTGAAGCAGGTGTTGTTAGTGTAGGACTTTGTGGAGGGGATCGATCATCATCTTGTTATGCTTGTATATCCATGTCAGCATCATCCTCATCATCAAAGAACATGCCTTGAGTATTCCTTTCTTCTCTACTCCACTTCCAATAATCAGCTTCATTGAACTCAACATCTCTTGATACAATCACCTTTTTGGTTATTGGGTTATACAACTTGTAAGCTTTACTTTGGTTGTCATATCCAATAAAGATGCACTTCTCCCCTTTGTCGTCCAATTTCTTTCTCATTTGGTCAGAAATATGGGCATATGCGATACACCCAAATATCCTGAGATGTCCAATTACTAGTTTACTTCCACTCCACATTTCATTTGGTGTCATGAACTTTACGCTTTTTTTTGGACAGCGATTCAACAAATAGACTGCACATATAACAGCTTTAGCCCATAAATTCTTTGGTAGGTGCTTTTCCTTCAACATGCTTGTTGGGCCCCGATTCGCATTAATCATGTTTTATTTATTTATTTTGAGGTTTAGATTAATAAGTCCTTTTTTTTAGAATTATTTGGGATTTTATTGCAATAATTATAAATTGAAGGAATGGAGTTGAATTAGAATTTTAATTTTGGTGTTAGACGTTCAAAGAATAAAATAGTGTTAGGATAAATTAGGAAGTGTGGATATGTTTTTAAGGCTTGAGGTTAATTAAGTGGGCTTTTAGCCCTTTTAAATAAATGAAAAAGAGAGATCTTGCATGATGGTTGCTAGGAAGCCCAAGCCCACAAATTTTTAAGTTGGAAGGAGGGAAAGATTGAAATTTGGTAAAAAAATTCAAGTTGTAAGGAGGGAAAGTTGGAACTTGGGCTTAGTGGGCTTAAGTGCTAAGTTGGTTAGTTAAATAAAAAGATAGTTAGTTAAATAGAAAGACATGACTTAAGGCTTTAATGGAGGCCCACAATATTGGTAGCTTAGGTTTCTAAAGGGAGAAGGAAGTAAGCCTTGGGCTAGAGCCCATTTAAGTTGACATTAAGAGAAGGAAATAAATGAAAGGAGGGAAATAAGAGTAGGAAGAGGAGTTGTCGTGAGTGAGAAGTGGAATTGCCAAAAATGTGAAGAAAAAAGAAGAGAAATGGAAGTTAGAGAAGTGATGTCGTTTGGGAAGAAGTTGGCTTAGGTGAAGTGTAGTCGTTTAGCTTAGGTTAAATGAGAATAAGATGACCCACGAAGTTGCTAGAAGAAAGAAGGAAGCTCATCGTTTTTTTTCACAAAGGAGAAGAGAGTTTCGAAAGATTCCAAAGGAGGAAAAGAGATAGTGAGATTCGACCAAGCTAGGAGAAGAAGAAAAGAGTGGGTTTTGTTGTTTTCTTGCTTGAGAAGAGTGGGAGAAGCAAACCAGAAATTCGTGGGTTCTCCAAAGGTAAGGGAAAGTCGAAATTCTTGGTTGATTTGTTTGAGTTTTGTCTTTCTTTCATGTTTAAAGGATGGTTGGAAGGGTTCTAGAGAAAGAGTAAGAAAAGAGAAAGAGTTTTGTTGTTAGAAGCAAGAAGAGGATGTCGTGATTTTCATAGGAGGCAAGAGAAATTCGAATTTTCATGGGTTTGTTGTTAGGTTTCTCTTTTCTTGCTTTATATGGTGGTTTGAAGAGTATTGGTGAAGGAAAAAGGAAAGAAGAAGAAGTATGGTGGCTTAGTAAAAAATCAGATTTGTGTGGGTGTTTATAAGGTGGGATTTTCAACAATTTTAACTAGGTTTGAGGGAAGGTTATGGTTGGTATAGCTTAGGAAAGGTTTAGGGAAAGTTAGGTTAGATTAAAGTCAAGTTTATGCATTGTTGGAAAATTCCAGCATAGGTTTATTTTATTAATTCGACTTGTTATGCTTGATTTAGGTCAATTAAGACACTTGGAGCTTGAGGAAGGGCAAGTTAATCAAGTACCAAGCCAAAGAAGTCAAGGTGGGTAACTTTTTAATGTTTAAGTTGTGCATTGTTGTTGTGAAATAAATTGTGAACTAAATGCTTTGAAATTGTTTTCCAATGAATTGTAAGTTTTAGATGCATGATGAGTTGTGATACTTTGAACTTGTAGTAGATGCCTTTTGTTGGTAAATATACAAGAAAATGTGTGAAGAATTGTTTGTCAAAAAGAAAAAGAACGGATTGTGTGATGTTGGAAAAATGCCATTTTAGGCATTCATGTGTGAATGATATGAAAATACATGATTATTTGGGTTTGTAGTGATCCCCTCCGTTAGCAAGTGCGCACTTGTCTATAATAGGCTTCGCCCGCCTGCCCGCTAGTGGCACAGGAGCTCCGAAATCGGACTCCCCTCTGTTCACGGCTACACATGGCCGCTTGGCGGACATGTGTAGTACGTCCTGTTAGGATCACTCAAACCATCCGTTATGTGATTTTGTGTTATTGTATGATATTTGTTCACTTTGTAAATGTTATCTTATTGGAATGATGATTGATGAAGATTGACTTGAACTGTATTGTATTGTTCTGCTTGAATATTAAACTGTTACCCACGGAGCCGTCGTGCTCACCCCCTTCCGCCCCTCCACAGGTATTGAGCGAGAAACCAGGTCACCGCATCGAGACTGAGGCAATACTCCGATGCGTTTTACTTTTAAAGTTATATTTTGAGAAAACAAAGCATTAGCTTGTTTCTTTGTAAATTCACTTTTACTTTTGGATGTATTCGGGTTAAATGCCCTTTGAAAACTTTGTATTGCTTTGGTTTTATGTAAATATTAAGGTTATGTATTTCCTAAGCATGTATGGATGTATGGTTGTATGTTTGAAAATGTTAAAAGCAAAGATGAGAGGGTGTTTCATTAGAAATTGAAATGATGAAATGATAGATGCTTAAGATTGTGTTTTTGGAGTTGATGTGGAGATAATGGAATTGATTTGGTTGTTGGATGCTTGTGAAAATGTGGAAGATTGAAGTGATTTTTGTGTAGGTATGGAAGTTGGGTTGGAAATTGAAGATTTTGGCTAGAGCATATTTAGGGGAGGTGCTGTCCATTTTTTTAAAAAAAATGGGCAGCCACCTTGTTTTGGATTTTAGACTATGTTAGAGTATGAATTTGAGTTAGAGATCTTCTTCAAGTTTGTAGAGCTTGTTAAGATCTTCAAAATGGTATAAAATGGGTCATTTTTCGACTTAAAATGAAGAAGTTATGAGGATTGAAAGTTGGCCGATTACTATTCAGTTGGTCATTTTCACTATTCATTTGGTCATTTTTACTATTCATATGGTAACTAGCTAGACAACAATTTTAAACAAGTTTCTACTTCTTTTAATGATTGATATGACTTTTGTTTCCTTCACGAAAGTTGTAAAACATCTTTTCATCTTTCCAAACTTTTGACATGGTGTAGGAGAATTTGAATTTGGGCTAAAATGTTGAATTTAGTTCTAAAATATGATTTTTGTATTTTGAATAACTTAATGACTAAATTAGTTCTAAATCCTTCTAGAAATTCATAGAGTCTCCGTTTATATTTCTATTGGCACTAAATTGACGAAATTCCAATTTTGGGATAAAAAGTGACAAATGCGCAAAGTTGAAAGGTTAGAAATACCAGTTATAACACCCTTTTTCTTATTTTCTTTGTTTCTTCTCCATTTGACCTCCGATTTGCACAAAATTCGAAGCATTAGTTAACTAGTCAAATTTTCTATCCCTTTTTGGTAAAATGAGAGTATTGAGTTTTAGATGGACTTTACGGACGATTTGTGCCGATTTTATACGTAATTTTGTTTTTCGTGATCTATAAAGATCTGATTGAGGCATTTTCTGTTTTTATTTGACCTAGAGTCATGAAATTTTGTATTAGCTTAGAAATCGGATTTAATTATGGGCACTAAGCAGATCAATTTTATTTGAGGATAGTTAGGGTAATTTATCATTTGTTCAGATGGCGTTAAATTAAGTTCGATTGAGGTTTCTTTCATGGTGAGGAATCCCTTCCTTGTGACGCGCACGTCCAGATGTCACGTAAGACATCGGATACGAGTCGCACCAGGGAGGGGTTCCAACATACAAGCTCTAGCCAAGCTATAGATGCACCTACGAATCACAGATTCCTTCGCATCAGGATCGCTTTCTGTTGAGTTCTTGCGGCACGCGAAATCAGGGTGCACGTACGGCCAGCGTACGACTGGGATCTCGTCCAGCGACACAGCCAAGTCTCCGACCCTCTCCTGGAACCTCTTCATCTCTGACTTCGTGTTCTGTCGAGCACACTCCCACTCGTGCGGAATTGGGTACGCTCCCCACCAGAACTCGCCCGAGATCTTGTATCCGGGGACGCCGTACAGGAGGAAGTAGGTGTCCTGCTTCTCCTCGCAGCCGAGCATGCCCCAGACCCAGCGGAAGTTCAGTTCGTCGCTGATGTTGACTTCCAGGGTGTCAATCAGGTCCGGGTCCAGCCTGCAGACGGCGACGCCTTCCAGACATCTCGTCGGGATCACGAAGATACGGCAGTTCTCTCCGGTCCTCAGGCTTTGCTTGATGGCCCAGCGCTTGGCGTCGTCGCGGTCGGCGAAGACGGAGATGAAGGGCGACGTCACCACCTTCTGGAACGGCTGGACGGGGTCCCACGGGTCCCAGATGTTCTCGAGCCTGTCCCAGTCCCAGATCTCAAACGGCGTCGGTCGTCCCTGGTCCGTATACAGCCGTGCCATCAGCTGGTGGTAGACGAACACCCGGTACCGGTCGTCGGATACGTTGACCGACTCTGTACCGTCTATGCCGCCGCGCCAGTAATCGCTCGACACGAGGCCCATCTCTCGCCCGTCTGCGGTGTGGCAGCCCCTCCATTGCACCCGGTAGAAGAAGGGTGGAAGCGTGCTGTGGTCTTCGATGAACAAACTGCGCATCTTCGGTGCGTTGGTGACTTTCTGGATGACGTCGAGGCCCACCATTGTTGCATTTGCTGAAAGTTCGAAGTGGTGTTTCTGCTTTCTTTGGTCTTAGCTTCTTTTGAGTTGGTTCGAAATGAAACGAGCGTTCAATGTTTTGTGCGATCAATCTTGGAAGAGAGAGACTTAAATACGTACCATTGTTTGTGATGAAATTTGCGACTGGCTCCATGATATCCCTTTGGCACCGGGTATGACAATGGGATTGTTGTCAAAGAAAGCGGCACAAACTTCGGAAGAGTCTTCGAGCTCAACCATTACAGATTATCGGCTCTCAATTAAACAGTTTGAAGTCTGGTGGAATGTATGAAAGTGGAGAGTGATGTCATGAAGTACTGTGCGATCATGTCCAGACACTTGGTACGTATCCATTTTGCCCTTTATGTGCCTTAAATGGTTCCGTCGAACGACCATGTTACTCACAAAGCCTTAACAAGGCTACAGTAGCCTTGTTAAAAATGACATAGAGGTCTTCGAAGCGTGGGGAACAAGGGTTTGTGGCCCTGTCGAGTTCCGAAAGGAGTTTGGTTTGTCAGGCATGGCAGTCAGCTTGTCGCTTTGCGGCGGAATCTCTGACGATTCGGGCGTTCGTTTCTAAGCATCGCCCCCACACTCTCCTTGGAGATGAAGAAACTCCCGCGTGCTTTCGCGTTTTGCCCTTGTCGTCGTCAGCCAATCAATCCATACCGGCGCTTGTCATATTTAGCTCCCATTGCACAGCCACGTCTGACGTGCGGCTCCAG
This sequence comes from Erythroxylum mucronatum, assembly GCA_027563825.1. Classification (NCBI taxonomy): domain Eukaryota; kingdom Viridiplantae; phylum Streptophyta; class Magnoliopsida; order Malpighiales; family Erythroxylaceae; genus Erythroxylum; species Erythroxylum mucronatum. The sequence continues at coordinate 15,666,050 of JAOSBP010000009.1, forward strand.
GCTCGGGTTGTCCCGAGGAAGAAACAAAAAAATTTATGATACAAGTCGAACATCATAGACTTCACACAGCTAAGTGAAAAGAAGAGTCCTAAAACGGACGTAAAAAATATCGCTCGTCATTAAATACCCGAGCCGAACTGTGAAATGGGAAAAAGGAGGAGAGCAAAGTGAGCATTTCATCTTCAATATTCATTGCCATTATAAGGCCACCAGGGTATTACTGGCTTTATTATCTT
>JAOSBP010000009.1:15672716-15704350 GCA_027563825.1 Erythroxylum mucronatum
GTGATGATGATAATGATGATGACATAAATGCAATACGAATCTCATAATTATAATCTCAGTATAATTTCATTTGTAATGTACAATTATCCTATGGACTTTATCATATACATCTAAACATGTACAAGATAAAGAATACCTTTAAATAATTTGTCACTAATTTGCATAGCATCAGGTATGCAAATTAAAAAATGGTGAGCAGAAATTTGCATAGCATCAGGTATAAGCAGAACTTTGCAACATATAAAATATATTTGTCCTATAAATTTCTTAAAACTTTGTTTTCTAGATTTACATCTCCTAATGAAGATTTGTAATTTTTTAAGCTATTATTTTTTAAAAGTTTTAATTCTTTTTTATTCAAAAATTATTTTTAAATTTTTATTTATTTTCCATTTTTTTACTCTTTACCCTGTCTCATTCTTTTATGGTCACATCTGCATGTGGGTCTATCGAAACAGCCTCTCTACTACGTAGAGATAAGGCTGCGTATTATCAGACTTTCAGACCCCATTTAATTGCGAGACTTCGGACTAAGTGTGATGATGATAATGATGATGACATAAATGCAATACGAATCTCATAATTATAATCTCAGTATAATTTCATTTGTAATATACAATTATCCTATGGACTTTATCATATACATCTAAACATGTACAAAATAAAGAATACCTTTAAATAATTTGTCACTAAACTACAATCAAAGCGATTGGTTGTAAGGCATAAACCAACATTTGTTACTAACACTCCACTAGCCAACCAGTCCCCCATGCAATCGAGCAACCATTGATGTATGTCACGGAATTAAGATTCAATTATAGCTTTGCCTACCGAATCATGACTGCGGCTTGTGTTCTTAACTATATATAGGATGAGTGGTTTGAGGTGTATGCTTTGGTTCCGAGGCTTCTGACGTATTTTTCTAATTTCTTTTTGTCCAGTCATTACTACATCACGTAGAAGAAGGTTGTTGAGAGGTAAGTGTTTATTTGGAGCTGCAGAACAATTTAATGTCTGCAGTATGATCTTCAGTCCCTTTCCTACCTCTTCTTGCTCATCTTTGCCTTTTTAATGTTTTGGATCTTGTGTTTTCAGCTGCAGTCAATGCCAACCTTCTAGATGCTATTGTTGAGGAAGATGCATTCTACTGATATAGTATTGTTGCAGTCAAGGACTGTTAAATCGGGTTTATTTATTTCATTTATAAATGAATGTTGCCCCGGTCCAACAAACTGATTAAGCGTAATGATGAAAACTTAATCAGGTCCTGTGAATTATGTTGATTTCATGATTTGAAAGTCAAATGCTTTTTATTTTCACCATGACCATTTCTCAGGGAAATAACAGAATCTCTGCCATGACTTCAAACCCATCTGACTGGTGTATATCAATGCAAAGGACGTGGGGTGTCCCAATTCTGGTACTTCATCAGGTAAAGACAAAGGAACCTCATATGAATGGATCGACCATCAATCATGTCAGGTGTCTTTCTTTCTTTGTCTGCACGGGTAGCTCGGTTGGCAATTTAGCAGGGTAACTTGAGACAAGGACCAAGGTTCGATTCTCGGTAACGGGAGCGCATGGGCCGCTATGCTAGGTGGTTGATCGAGATCAAACCGTGGTTTAACCCCTCACCATCTGGTCGGGCCCGAGTGTGGGGGCAGTTGGGGTGACTGATTCCACCTTTTAGGACAAGATGTCTTTCTTTCTTTGAGTTGTAGTCATGTCTCTTTCCATATGGCTTACATACAAAACGAGTTTGAATATCTTCTAGTCATGTATTGTATCATTCCTTGACAATTTGAGATTTCCTTCTCTGCTGTAGGTTAGAATTGTTTGGTATGATAGCTGCATATCTTGACAATGGGTATAGAAGTCTGATTAACTACATTTGCAGCTAAAATATGCCAATCACTCAAAAGTAAAGGAAAGTGATGCTTCTTGGCTGCTGCCATCATGCTACTTCAGGTTCTTCATGGGCCCCGTGTTAGGTCAAAGAAACGGACTTCAATGTCATGGTAATTCGGTTGAAATTGAGATATAAACCCAAGGATAGGTTTATTGACAACTTTGACTGTTCAAGATCCTGATCGGATAATCCAACTCAATCTAATTCAAATTTATCCCATTTTTAAGGTTGTGTTTATTGAAAATTAGATATAAAATTAAATGATACAAATCGACATAATAAAATGATTAGAATTTTATATAAATATTCAATTTGTTTAACATCCTTCCTTTCGGGTCAACCAAAGTGATGTTTATGGTTTTTTCATTTTGATTACGATTGCATGCAACTGTAAACAACTCAACGGAATTATCTATCTCTAGCAGCAAAAGAGGAAGGCACCAGCACCAGCACCAGCACCACCAAGCTCTAACTAAGGCTAACAAAATATGATTGACTAATGACTTGATTCGATATACAAAATGAGTGAAGAGGAATTGCAATATATAAATAATCCTATAAAAAGATAAATCATAATTTATAAAATATTATTATTAAAATTAAGAGCAAGCAAGTGAAGTGAGTCTCCTTGTACATATTATTAAATTTAAACCAAAGGTGATAGTATAACAGGAAGTTACGACAATTGGTTCGTCAGATTGCGGGTGTAGCACTCACGTGCAAATCTCCAAAATAAAATTATGCACTGAAACGTTGAGCGTAGCGTTGCGTAACTTGCGTTGTCTAGGAAGGAAGGAAGGAAAGTCTGGAGTTTATCTGAGTGATGAATTGAAGTTGAATGCTGAATAGGCGAAAATCAAAGAACAACGTGGGCTGGGGTCTCATAATTTCTTTCCATGCTCGTTCCCCTCGGCTTTTTACTCGGCCTCTACAAAGGCTTTCAGTCTACCGGTATCGCTTCTTTCTTAAATTTTTCCCAATTTCTTTCTCTGTTCTGTGTCTCCTCAGATCCAGATTTCAACTAACTCCACTATTCAATGCGTTCCAGATCTATAGATTTTCATTCTTTCTATTTCATTCATCTTGATCTCTGTTTCTATTTTGCCTTTCCCCCAGGATACCTCTCAGATCAACCAATTGAGGGTGCCAGTTCAGTGAGTGTTCCCATTTTTCTTTCATTTTATAACAATACAGTTAAATTATTATGTTCAACCTAAACCACAAATATTCATGAAAATGCTACCATAATCATTATTCTACATTATTCAAACTTGTATACTTCTGATTCTTGCCTTATATATATTTGTTATGTCAACGAATTTTCTCTGCTATTTTTGGCAGATGGAAAGATCTCAGCACGTCCATGAACTTATCAATATATTGCGACCAACTCTTCCTAAGGTCTGTAAATAGATGCTCTATTATTTGATTCTTTGCTTATTTTCGGCATTAAGTTAGTCCTATTTGTTGTATATCAATAGTCGTGAAGAAGCAGGCACGCAGGTAATCTTGTAGCAAATGAATTTCTTTACTTTTGCAGAATGTGTAAGAACTTCCAAGTCTGCCTTTAATTGACATCTCACCCCATGTCATGTAGGTGAGATCTGTCTAATGTGGTGGAAACACAAGTTATTGCTGTTGATCACCCATAAATGGACACTTATTACTCGCTCACCTGGACATATGTTAACTCTAATTCTACTTGTGAAGAACACAAATTTGCTTCAAGGAGGACATTATTACTTGATTTGTATAGTCACTTTTGTGACAACGATACTAGTTTTTTCTACTTGTATTCTGACATAATTCTCACTGGAATTTTAAATCTATTTTATATTTCAAGCTAAGACATTTTCCATAACTACTTTTGCTCTGACTTCTGACTTGAAGTTAGTTAAATTGTCTTCAACTTGGCATTAATAAAGATTGACAGAGGGTCTAGGTAGACATTTCTTAACTTGAAATGTTTCCGAGCATCAACAGTTCATATTGTCCTCTTCAAGAAAATGGACTGAAAAATATTTTTACATACATTTAAGATAAATTTATAACTCTTTCTCCTGATCTAAGAGTCCAAAGTTGGTCGAGAACCATCTACTTTTTGGTGTCATCCTGAAGTTCTTTTATACCGTCTTGATCCATCTCTTCTGCAATTATTAATTTTAGTGTTTATAGCTCAACATGGGCAGTGAAAAGCATTCTACCCAACATTTCAGCCTCCAAAGTTACTCTCAGACCTTGTCTTAGTGATCTTTGGTCTTAGGTTTGGAATGATATAACAATCTGCTCGTCATTCTGAGATGTGAATGAGTTTTAAGAGCAACCTGACAAGGAATTGGGCAGTTGAGGATTTCGTGAATACTTTTCTTGTTAGAATATGATGGTTTTTTAGTGGCTAGTAAATATTTATTAACAATTTGTTGTATTTAAAGGCATATCAATCTTTATACATTAATTGGAGGGCAGTGTGGGGACTAAAGTCACTGAAAATGATGGACATAAAAGTGAGTCCGAGATGCATTTTCTTGGTTTCTTGATTTGGTACACAAGCGGCCTACTACAAGATAGACTTTTGCTATCAATTTAATACAAGACATACACACACACACAGACACACACACATATTGTAATATATAACTTGTTCTTATAAAATGTCCATGAGTGGACCTTGAGAGGAAGTTGCTGCCAGCAGGAACTGGAAAATGAAACTTATTCAGAGGCTTTTGCTACTAAATTTTGAACTTTAAGTAACTGGAAAACTAAATTCATCCAGAGAGACTTTTATTGTAACTTGGGTGATTGGAACCTCCAGTTGTTGTTGCATATTGTTTACAGATCTTATTCTTCTTGTGTGTAGTTTCCATTTATGTGTGACAGAAGATGTTAATGATTATATTTACTTGCTGTTTCTGGGCACCTTAAGCTTGGTTAAGAGAATCCACTGGAGCTGTAGCAAAACTAACAATGATATTGAAAGGCAATTGTTGTGTGTGTGTGTGTGTGAAATAATTTAACAGCTAGGCCACTTGCAATGGCCAATAGAATTCAAGCAAATTTGAGCATTAGTGTGGAGTTAGCTGAACACTCATTGGCGTTTCATATAACTTAGCTATTCCAATTTGTTGAAATTTCAGTGTAACACACCCTTTTATTCATGGAAATGAAAGGAACCAAACACAAACTTTTTATTTTTCTACAAATGGACCTTGATAATTTCTTAAGCTTAATTTCTTTTGGAAAAATCGTTCAAAATTGTGCTAAAATCCAATGCTTTTTCTTTTACTATGCACCCCCAGGATTTTCATGGAAATTTTGCTAATGATTTATTGAGCAAAACGAATGTTACTGCTGTAGCAGGTGATAGTGAAAGGCAAAAAGGTTTGTTGACCTTAACTTCTTCTAGTATTGTTAGAAGATGTTACTGTTCTTTTGTAAGAAGTGTAATTTCTTCTAATGATTATCCAGGTACTGAAGTGCCACCCCATACAACACTGCGACCGGTTGCCACTATAGATGTATGTGTTTGTATAGTGATCTCATGAAAAATTAATTCTCATTTATAGGGATCTGAAGTCTGAAAAGTGTAACCTCTTTGGCAGAAGCTTGGAGCTGACAGTAAAAAGAAAAGTAGTGAACATACAAAAGGTCTGCCTGAGGGAAGTGAAAAGTTATGTGAGCTGAAATTTGGGAGCTATTGCCTTTGGCGTGAAAAACATAGGGAAGATATGAAGGATGCTATGGTGAAGAAATTAAAGGATCAGCTTTTTGTGGCTAGAGCTTATTATCCTAGTATTGCGAAACTTCGAGCACAAAGCAAACTGTCCCGTGAACTGAAGCAAAATATTCAAGAACTGGAGCGTGTCCTTAGTGAAAGCACCACAGATGCTGATCTTCCACCACAGTAAGTCTTTCTAATTTCCTCAATGTCCCTAGCTTTCATCCATGGTGACAATCAATTATTGATTTTATGTGACTTGAAATAATCTTTAAACATGTTAATTATCATCATTTTGGATCTGATTACTAGTTTGAAATGTTAGTATAATTTACTGAATCAATAAATTTCCATCTACTGTGAGTGTTTTATCAGTTTGAGAGATGCTATTTTCTATCGTAACTTACATGTTTATTAGATCAAAGCATCAAGTAACTAACTCACTGTAGTTGTGGAAGATGTATAATCAAAGAAAAATCATAAGGAAATCAAATGAATCAAAAGGATTAAGGGAAGAGGAAATGAAAATCAAAGAGAAAAAATGTAATTGGATTGATTTCTGGAAATATCTCAGGTCCTTTCAAAGTAAAAGAATCTCGCAATGTCACTCCAATTTACATAGCTATAGCTGAAATTTAGCAGTGTCCCACAGTATTAACTATGAGAAGAAACAAATTTGCATACCATTTGATGTGGCATTGTGAGCTCCATTGTTATTGTCAACTCCTTGCGTTCACTTATTCCCATATTCTTTCTTTGGCTTAGTCATACCTGCTTGTATCATTGTAATATCTGTTTTCCCTATTCCAGATTTGCTCTCACCTACTTGAGACTTATCTCAACCATACCCTTGACTAATACAGCTTGTTTTTTTCTTCACAATGGATCACTTGCCTTAGTGCCACTGCCCGTTCACCTAGGAGCCCATTTTTAGATGTAAAGATACTGATATGATGCAAACCCTCTATGCCTTCTGTAGAAAAGGAAATGATATTCTCCCTATGTACATGATGTTACTAAGAAATAGTTACATTCTGGTAGTGATTGGATCAGTTACAGTACGGTGTCAATGTTTTTACCCTCTGATGCATGGACATATTTCATATATGATATGGTCATTGCTGTTGCTCTAGAGTAGAATGATGGAAACCTGTTATCAGAGTGCAACAGTAAATTGTTTGAAGATTTAAAAAATGAGCATTATGAAGACTTTCCTTGCTGTGAAGGACCTCTGAAAATTATATACCATTCATTTATTTTAGAACAAATAATACTGCCGCTAACTAAGGCTCTTCTTTGTTTTCTTCATCTTTAGTTCTTTTCTGCTAAGATTTCCCTTGGAAAGTGCCAAAAACACTTGAAACAATGTTTTTCCTATCTTTTCCACAATAAGGGGCCCTGCATTCTACTAAGAGCGGTAGCCAATCTCTTCTTATCCAGAAAGGATCGGTCAACTTCTGCTTGCTTGATTAATCCAGACATATAAACTTCTCTTCTTCTTTTTTTCCTTTCTTTGCCCCTTCCCATTGTCATTAATTGCTTTTTTATAGAAATTTTGTTCATTCATTTATGCATTTACGTGTTCTCTAGATAATATTGCAGTGTATTTATTTGGTTTAAGGAAATTTGCCCAACAATTAAAATTTGTCTATAGTCCTCTAACTATAACCTTTACTGTATGAACTGACTTCTCCGTTTGAAATCTGATGTGGGACACTCACAAGGAAGTCCTCTCCTCCTTTATTGGTCACTCCCTTTCTAGGCTTGCCAATGCTGAATGAAAGAGAGATAGCTGTCCTTGACAGACTCTCTGTTGATTTCTCATAATGTTTTTGACGGTCGTATTCAATAGAAATATGCCCTTTAAATAGGCGTTATTGCAGTAGAGTTATTAGGAATCCAGAGATTTTAGGATCCCTTTGATTTAGGAATTATCCTCACTAGAGCAGGACCCCTCTAATTTAGTCTCTTAACTGAACAAAACTTCTGAAATAATAAACTTCACTCTAATAGTAGTGCTGGAATGAAAAAAAATTGCAAAAAAAAACTCTCAATGTCAACCTTTGATCACTCCCTTCCGTTCAAGCAATCTTCTTACATATTTCTTCCCAACAGATGCCTCTTTCAAATCTGAATCTCATTCATATCTATAGTGCTGTTCTTAGTTTAAGTGATCATTGTTTATTCAGTTACAGTTTTAGTACTTGTGTTGAAGTCCATGTTCATGAGATTCAACTCTTGGGAGCCACCATTCCATGATAGTTGTAGGTTAAATTTGTAGTTTTTCCAGACCAGCATTCATTATTGTTGGCTAGGAAGTGAGCTGCTTATGCATGTTATCTTTTCACTATGCTATAGAATGTGTGCCTATCCAAGTTCAAGAGCCTTTGATGCTTGAGATTTCAAAGGCCATTTACACAATTGATAAGATGGCTTCATAGTGGGCATCATCTGTCATCTAACCCTTCATAAAATTGTACCCTATAGGTTGCGGTGAATCTCTTTTATTGATCTTCGTAAGTTGCGGCAAGTTAAGAGCCCTTCTGAGAAGTACTACAAGCACTTCTAGGGTGGTAGTTTAGCTTATTAAAGAAAATAAAACCAGATAATGATAAGGATGCTTTTGCGGGTAGAACTTATCAAAGGAGAGGGAAGTTGGGTAACGGCTGATAAGCTGGAGAAGGCTTGAGAATTTAGTTAGACAGGAGAAAATTAGGATAGTATTTGGATAAGGATAGTTAGCTTTTGAAAGATCCTTTTTAGTTTTTGTTTCTTAATAGAGTTCTACTATAATAGGAGTCCTAGTTAGATGGATTGTTATTTTACTTTTCTGCTTATATAACAACAGAATTATCAATGAATAAAGGGACCGAAATCATTAAAAAAAACATTAGTTACTTTTGTTGTAATTTATTCAGCTAGCTAGCTAACCTTCATTCAACATTGGTTCTTCCTCCAAAGGGAAAAATACCAATAAGGGAAGGAAGGTGGATTTCTCTCTTAATCGTCCAGTGACGAAATGATACAGTAGGGCCCTTACCAACTTGGTATTAGAGCCGGTCGCCATGGACGATGCCAATAATTCCACTCCAGAGCTGACGGCCATATATCAACATTTAGACTAGTGTTTGATCGAGATGCAAGAAAAGTTCGATGGCCGGGTTCGAATGATGGAGGGGTTCGGCCACGAGAGGAGCAGGGAAAGACCAAGAGGAGTTGAGAGCAGTAGTAGGGCAGCGCCATCTAGGGGAGAAGAAAGACATGAAGGGAGTTTAGGATCTCACACAGTGCCATGTTATTCCAAGATGGAATTTCCTACATACGATGGGTTTGAAGACCCGTTGGGGTGGCTCCATAGATGCAAGCAATTCTTTTTGGCCCAAAGGACTCCAACAGATGAGAAGGTTAGATTGGTGGCTTTCCACCTAATTAGGCAGGCGCAATTGTAGTATTTTAAATTCAAGCAAGAAGAGCCAGTACTACATTGGGACATGTTTAAGAAACATTGTAACTTGAGGTTTGGACCCCATTTGAGCAACAATCCAGTTGGAGAGCTAGCAAATCTGAAACAAATGGGGAGTGTGGAGGAGTATCAAAACCAATTTCAGATTTTGTTAGCAAGGACAGTGGGCCTTCCTAAAGATCTTCAGGTTAATTTATTCACAGCTGGACTTATTGATGGACTAAGACTTGATGTTGAAATGCAGAATCCTATCAATTTGGGGGCTGCCATGAACTTGGCAAGAGCATATGAGAGGAAGATGCAATTTACACAAGGCAGCAAGAAAACCACCACTTCATGGAACTCTTGGAAGCAGCAGAGCTCTTTTACCATACCGACAGCCTCCCAAGGCAGCAAGGGCAGTTCGGACAACAAGATATCACATGTAAGTTCTAGCAGCGTGACAACACCTCCTGTGAGGAGGCTTACCCGAGCTGAGATGGCAGAAAAAAGGGAGAAAGGCCTATGTTATAATTGTGATGAGCTGTACACAGCAAAACATAGGTGCAAAAGGCTATGTTGGATAGAAGTAGTACAGGAAGATGAGGAAACAACGGAGGAAGAAGAGGCTGATGCGCCAGAAATTTCACTACATGCCATGTCAGGAACAAACAGCACTCAAACAATGCAAGTTAAGGCTGAAATTGATGAATGGCCACTGTTGGTACTTGTAGATTTGGGGAGTACCCATAATTTCATAGGGGAAAGGGCAGCTCAGCAACTCAGGCTGGCTGTGAAGGACGACAAGGGCTGAACGTGGCAGTAGCCAACGGAGCAAAAATACCAAGCCAAGGGATGTGCAAAGGGGTATCCTTTAAGGTTAATAATGAATTATTTTGTGCTGATCTTTATGTTATACCTTTGGCTGGATTTGATGTTGTTTTGGGAATTAAGTGGCCGCAAACACTTGGCCCTATCGTATGGGATTTCTCTGCACTTACTATGAGTTTTAACGTGGAAGGGAGAAGTTTTCAATGGCAGGGGCAGCTGCAAAACACTAAGGTGGGATTGCACATGGTGCAGGGGCAACAACTAGAACAAGTTGAATTGCACCAACTTCTACAGGAAAATTCTTCCTTATTTCAAGACCCAATCGGCCTCCCTCCTATTCGAACTTGTGACCATCGAATCACTCTCATTCCAGGGGCAAAACCAGTGGTTGTGAGACCGTATAGGTACCCTTTTTTGCAAAAGGAAGAGATTGAAAAACAATGTGATGAGATGCTGAAACAAGGTATCATCTGGCCCAATAGATCCCCATTCTCCTCACCTGTACTGCTAGTCCGAAAGAAGGAAGGAACATGGAGATTTTGTGTTGACTATCGTGCATTGAATGAGCAAACGGTCAAAGACAAATTTCCCATTCCAGTGGTGGACGAATTACTGGATGAACTACATGGAGCGAAATTTTTCACTAAGTTAGACTTAAGGTCGGGCTACCACCAGATACGGATGGATAAAGAAGATGTGGAGAAGACCGCGTTTAGAACTCATCATGGTCACTTTGAGTTCTTGGTTATGCCTTTCGGTTTAACTAATGCTCCATCAACCTTTCAAGCTCTAATGAATGAGGTATTCCATTCTTATCTAAGGAGTTTCGTTTTGGTTTTTTTTTATGACATTTTAATCTACAGTCGGACATGGGAAAAACATATGCAGCATATTCGAGTAGTTTTTGATTCACTGCTTGTCCACCACTTATTTTTGAAGAGATCAAAGTGTTCATTTGGACAAAAACAAGTGGCATATTTGGGACATGTAATTCATGGTGCAGGTGTGTCTGCTGATACTAGCAAGATCCAGGCAGTGGTGGATTGGCCTATACCACACTCAGTTAAAGCTGTAAGGGGATTCCTAGGCTTAGCAGGATATTACAGGAAATTTATTCGAGAGTATGGGCTAATAGCAACTCCCCTCACAAGCTTGTTGAAGAAGAATTCCTTTCATTGGAATGAGGAAGCTGAGACAGCCTTCAATAAATTGAAGAAGGCTCCAGCAACTGCTCCAGTATTACAACTACCCAACTTTGACGAGATATTTGTGGTGGAGTGTGATGCTTCTGGATGCGGAATTGGAGCAGTACTTCAACAGAATGGCCATCCTATCTCCTTTAGCCGCAAATTAGTCCCACACCACTTCAAACTTGTTGCATATGAAAGAGAGCTAATTGGCCTCGCTAAGGCCATCTCACACTGTAGACCTTACTTATGGGGGAGGGCATTTCTAATTAAGACTGATCACTACAGTCTTAAATTTCTCTTAGAACAGAGATTAACAACTTCTCCTCAACAACATTGGATGAGTAAATTATTGGGTTATGATTTCAGGGTGGAATACAAAGTAGGAAAGCTTAATGCTGCCGCTGATGCATTATCTCGAAGAAATGAGGAAGAGGGACAGTTGCATGTCTTATCCCAACTGAAAATTGCATTATTTGACGCAATTAAAGAGGAAGTTGCCACTGTGGCAGAACTGCAAGACCTATATCAGCAGATTACCGCAGGCCACGTAGAGACCGAATGAAGAGTGGAAGACGGCTTGATATTCTACACTGACCGAGTGTATCTATTGCCTCAGTCACCACTAATTCAGATGATCCTTACACATTTTCACAATATGGCACACGAGGGGATTCAAAAGACATTAGAAAGAGTGAGGGGTGATTTTTTTTGGAAAGGGATGAAAGGTGCCGTGAAGGAATTTGTGCAGAAATGTTTAGTTTGTCAACAAAATAAATGGGAGAACCTTCACCCAGCAGGTCTACTTCAGCCCCTACAGATCCCTAAGAGTGTCTGGGCGAATATTGCCATGGATTTCATAGATGGACTTCCAAAAGTGGGAGGTAAATCTGTCTTACTAGTGATCGTGGATAGATTCTCTAAATATGCTCATTTTGTGCCTCTCGCTCATCCTTATTCTGCTCCTAGTGTGGCTCATCTATTCTTTGAAAGTATTTTCCGCCTATATGGTCTTCCCGAATCTATTGTATCAAATAGGGATCCAGTTTTTACTAGTTTGTTTTGGAAGGAGCTTTTTCATTTGTGTGGTACCAAGTTGTCCTTCTCTTCTGCTTATCACCCTCAGACTGACGGCCAAACTGAGGTGGTCAACAGAACAATTGAAATGAATTTGAGATGTTTCATTTGGGATAGACCGAAATCTTGGGTGGATTGGTTACCGTGGGCAGAGTATTGTTATAATACTTCCTATCATTCTTCACTTCATACGACTCCATTTAAAGTGGTTTACGGCAGGGAACCACCACGTTTGTTGTCTTATGTGGAAGGAAGCACTAGAGTCGAGGCAATTGACAAAGCATTGAAGGAGCGAGATGACTTTTGGACTGAGGTCAGGTTGCGTTTAGTGCAAGCACAGCAGCGAATGAAGCATTATCATGATACTAAGCGACGGGAGTTGTCATTTGAGCCAGGGACTTGGGTGTGGCTTAAGCTCCAACCCTATCGCCAACAAAGTGCTGCAAAACGCAAGTACAACAAGCTTGCTCCTAAATTTTGTGGACCCTTCAAGATCTTGGCGAAAATAAGTGCTGTTGCCTATCGATTGGAATTGCGTCCGAAAAGTCGTATTCATGATGTCTTCCATATCTCTTTGTTGAAGGAGTTCAAAGGTACTCCCCCCACCTCCATTCCCTCCATACCGCCAGTGCGGGATGGAAAATTTGTGCCTCATCCACAACACTTGGTAAGGTCACGGTGGAACAGGGGACGTCAGGAGTTACTAATCCAGTGGGCAGGTTCTTCAGCTGAAGATGCTACTTGGGAGGAGTTAGAGACTTTTACACAAGCTTATCCAGACTTCGACCTTGAGGGCAAGCTCGATGTTGAGGAGGGGAGTAATGATAAGGATGCTTTTGTGGGTAAAACTTATCAAAGGAGAGGCAAGAAGTTGGGTCACGGCTGATAACCTAGAGAAGGCTGGAAAATTTAGATAGAGAGGAGAAATAATAGAAGATTAGATTAGGATAGTAATTGGATAAGGATAGTTAGCTTTTGAAAGATCCTTTTTGGTTCTTAATAGAATTCTACTAGAATAGGAGTCCTAGTTAGATGAATTGTTATTTTCCTATTCTGCCTATATAACAGCAGAATTATTAATGAATAAGACATCGAAATTGTTGAGAAAAAATACACTAGTTACTTTAGCTATAATTTTATTCAGCTAGCTCTGTCAAGAGCTAGCTAACGTTCAGCCAACATCGGTTCTTCCTCAAAAGGGAAGAACATCAATAAGGGAAGGAAGGTGGATTTTTCCCTTGATCGTCCAGTGACGAGATCATACAGTAGGGCCCTTACCAGTGTGGCTTCTTTTTATGGAGAAAGATTAATTTTTTTCTTATTAATTGTTCTATACATGTGACCCATTAAGTTTAGATATAAATAAATAAAAAATATTTAATTTAATTTTCATTCTTCAAGTAAATAATTGATAATTATATATCAAAATTAATATTTAACAATATGTCATGACTATCCAAATATTAGAAATGTTAAAATAGATTAACTACACTTATTCATACATAATTATAATATTTATATAATTTAATCATTTCGTCATATAATATTCTAATAGAACATACAACAAGAAATTAGTTTCTACTATATTTAAATCTAATCATGTTTTTTCTTGTTAATTAATAATTAATTTACAATTAATTTTGAAAACAACTTTTTCAAATCTTAATTTACTCTAAACAAAAAAATCGTAAATTATTACTAATTAAAACATTCTTTCTAATTACTTTAGGATGATAAATCATTTATGACTTATTCAACTATCTCCATACGGTTTATACTATATTCAAGAACTATCAACTGATCTACTTCGATAAATAATAAGTATCACCAAAATATAATAATTCTTATATAAAATAATTTGGTAATCTCAAGCCTAAAGATTAATTATAGTACCTTCATAGTGAGACTATACACAAGTAATATTTTATTCAGAATCTTCATCCTTGAATCAGTTCAGTGAACTTATTCTCTAATAAATACATAGATGTTTGTTTAAATCTCTTCATACTTTAATTTATGAGATCAAATATTTTCTTCAAAAGAAAGAAACATAACATGTACTAATTTTATCATTTTACCAATGTCTAGTCTTGATAAAACTATAATTAAAAATAATTTTAAAACAATATCTATATGCAATTTAAATCTCATAATTATCATCTTATCGTAATTTCAATTACCCAGTAGTTATTCTAGTGATTTTATCTTTAGCATTAAAATATTAAATATAACTAATCAAAAACTACATAAAGATAAAAAATGTCTTTATTGAATCAATTAATAATGTCATACACTAATCGCAACCAACTAATTAGCTACAAACATAAATTTAACAATCTTCCACTTGAACTAAATTCAATCGCCTATATATCTAATATCATGTCCATCCACATATCAATTACGTCTCTTTTGAAACAACTAAGTAAGAAATCTGTAGCGTTCTCTTTAGTGGATACTCGATGTAATATAATGTCATTCTACTCCACTATCTTCCTGATCAAGTGAAACTTCTTGAGTACATAATTGGACTATTTATAAAACTTTGGTTCTTTTGCATATTAATAACATCATTATTGTCACGGTATAATGCTATTGACTCAAGAATTTTGGGAACCATTCAAGTTTGGTGATGAATTTCTTCATATAAACAAGTTTCTTTGTCATCTCAAACACTAAACTATCCTTTTATTACATATATAAAAACCATTAACACCTAAAATTGCAAAATAAAAATGAAAAGATTGATCTCAATCATTAATATACCTGAGGATGAAACTTCCTTAAATTTCATATCTTTTGAGACTAATAAGATAAGCTTTGCAGTTCCTCTTCTAGTGTCAATTGACTCCAAAATAAAAACAAAGCCCTCGTTATTGCTTTTCTTCACACCACCAGTTGACTTTGTGACTTTAGTATAAGCCTTATACTTGTTATTCTTATTTTTATTAGTCCACAACAAGAATAGAATTGGGTTCCTTATTAAGGCACCATTTTACAATCTTGAGTATATTCAACAATTCAAGTAATGTAACATCTTTTAATTCATATGAAGATTCATGATAAACTGTAAAAAAACTCGAATTAAAAGACTAAAGCACCAAATCAATAATTAACTCATTCATGACAAAAACCTAATTTACCTTAATTTTTAATATAGTAAATCATCCTAAATACATGCATATCTCTATTAAAAATCCTTCTATCATTTTGCATTGATAAAATGCACTAGAAATCCCATACCTGAAACCTTACTTTAGATGCCAAAGAACTACTTGAGATGCATATTTATAGTTTGAGTGTTTATGTTCTCATGCTACTTTTGAAGCTCAGGAGGCATAGTAGATACCATCACACATGTAGTTCGTTTATCGTCATCAACATCACATTGATATCTCTCTTATACTTCAACAGTCACATTCACATCGAGCTCAAGTGGAATTACATCGTCAAGACTACAATTTTGCATCTCAAGGAGTTGTTTGATACAAAAAGTAAGGTAAAGAAGTATAAAACTTCACAACATTATATTAACTCAAGATGACATAATGATCTTCAATAGAGCTACATGTATCAAAAATGAGTGATTATATTAAAAAGTTAGACCAATTGAGTTAATCATAGACTACAAGTAGTTTTGATTTAGTGTTTAACCTCTTCAAATTTTTTACAGCTTATTATGAATTATCACATGAATAAAAAGGATATACATTACCTGTTAAATAAGTTCAAGATTATAGAAATGTACCTTAATAAAACACTCAATTGTATTATTATTATGGATATTCTAAGAGCAAGCATGAAGACTCTAAGAGGAATAAAAATATGAAAAGACTTCTGTTAAAGTAGCAAAGCCAATTAATGATGTAAAAAAACGACAAGATACATGTTTTTATTATGGAGTCAATAGATACTCTAAGAGGAATTGTAAAGTTTGTCTTACTAGTCTAAAAGATAAGAACATATACATGTCTTTATTATGGAGTCAATAGATACGGTAAGAGGAATTGTAAAGTTTATCTTACTAGTCTAAAAGATAAGAAGCATATGAAAATTTCATCCTTAAGTACGTTTATCATTAAGATCAATTTTTTACTTCTATTCTATGATTTTGGTTATTAGAAGTTAGTTGTCTTTCTCGCATATCTAATAACATGTAGGTGCTAATAGGGAGTAAATCATTGAGGAAAGATGAAGTAAACTTGTAAGTTAGCAATGGACCAAATTGTAGTTAATTGCTTTTCAGGCCTTATATTAATTACAAATAATTGTTATTATGTTACAATTATAAAAATAATTTTTAGCAAAGTTAATATTTATCATGAATTTGGGTTACTTACAAATGATTTATATGAATTATATCTTAAAAGGTCAACCATTAATATAAATAAAAAAGAAGAATTTCAAGTAACCAAAATTCATCTTATTAAAAGCATTGAAAGTTAGGTCACATCAATAAAACTAGAATCACAAAATTATATAAAAAAAGATATTTAGATCTTTTCATTATAAATCATAAAACATGTGAAAATTGTTTGTTGGATAAAAAGACCAAACTATCCTTTAATTAAAAAAAAGAATATGTCAATGAGTTATTAACGCTTATACATTCAAATATATATAATCCCATGTATACTCACACTAAAGGTAAGTATTTGTATTTAGTTAAATTTTTATATAATCATTCTAAGTATGATTATACATAATGAAACAAAAGTCTAAATTATCTGAAAGTTCAAAAAATTTAGACTAGAGCTTAAGAAATAAACTGGTAAAATTATTAAGGTACCTTGATGTGATTGAGGTAGTGAGTATTTAGACCACGAGTTTCGATAAATGATTAATTGATTATATTAATATACACATATTTAGTATGTTTTGCTTGTTATTTGAAAGTTTTATAGTATCTTTGGTACTTATTTTGCTTCACGTGTTTTATAAGGTGATGATTACCTTTATAGACCAAAAGAAGAAGAATCCAAATAAAATCATGGCATAAAATGAAAGAATTGAAGCAACTTTGGAGACACACAACCTTGTGTAGGGACCGTGTAAGTCACTGTAAATATAAGAAGCTTCGAAAAGGTTGTTTATGCCCATACGAAGATACACGTCCGTGTATGTGTATATCGGCCATGTATGTAGCCCTTGTAAGCTTCTGTGACCATGTAAAATCACGATTTAGAGAAAATTTTGAGATAAGTGATCGTGTCTATTCTAGAAACCCTAAATTTTATTATAAAAGGATATTATTGAAATCGACAAAGAAGAAGCGGATTTTGGAGTAGGGTTAGTCATCAGAAAGGGAAAGAAGCAGCAATTTTGAATGCAGGTTGCAAAAAACACGAAAATTACGTCACAAGATTCGATAAAGAGCAACCTTAGATCCAAATTTTAAGAAGACTTCATTAGAGATAAAAGGGAACATAGATTATGATTTTTTTTTCTATTTGTTCTAAAAATTTGATGTTGGATTTGTTTTTTTTATGTTTAGGAACTAATTTGTTTGGTGCCCAAGTGTAATGAACCCTAGGTTAGGATGACAATATAATATAGTCTTTTATTTAATGCAATTTTATCGGTTAATTTATTGCAATTCAACTATGCGTTTATATTCTTGAACTAATATGTCATGGGTATTATGTTTGATTTCATCTGATTGAGATTAAGAAGTTGCATGCAAACCTAAAGAAAAGTCGACATAAATCCTCTGTATTAGAGTCAAATCTAATAGTAAAATTTACGAATCAAGTAATGCAATCTTAGGGTTTTAACTAGAAAGAGATTTTAGTTAATCAACCGTGGGTTAATTGTTAATAATCTTGTGAAGGATATTAACATAAGATAGGAATTTTTATGATATAATAATAATAAAGAGTTAATGTTAAGGGTATCTTAGGAGAATTCATCACCTAGGTATTACTTATTTGATATCACTTAATCGTAGTGCTTTCTTTATCTTAGTTTATTATTGTATTAACTTTAGTTTAGTTTATTTAGTTTAATTTTCAATTAAATCTACAACTTAATTCGACAGTTAGATAATAGAAAAAATGGTTAATACTAGTACTTATAGTTCTCGTGAAATCTACTCATACTTGTCAATACTAGCTACTTATAAATACATACACAATAAAGTAAATTAAGATTTTGGCGCTGTTATCAAGAAATATAATATTAGAAAAGTTAAAATTTTATTAATCTAATCATTATTATTTTATTATTTTTCTTGTTTTTAATGTATTAATTTATTTTATTGATTGATTAGTTTTCATGTTTTCACAAATCTTGAGGTTAGTTATGATCTAAAGTAATCAATCAAACCTGGTAGACAAAGATGCAGAGATTGAAAAACAACTCACAGAAATCTCCGCATAACACAACTTACAAAGTTTGAGCTATATCAGTATATAGAGGACTTGAAAGGTTAGATTGATACCAAAAAATTAGGAATTATGACAGACCCACCAAAAAGATATTTGATTAAGCCAGACCAGACTTGAAGGGAGCAGAGTCCAACATTGTGAGACTGACGATTAACGTCAACAATTTTGAAATTAAGCTAATTATCATTCTGATGGTGCAATAGTTTGTTCAATTTGATGAGCTACGAGATGACGATCCTAATGCACATATCTCGAACTTCTTGAAGATTTGTGATACTTTCTGTAATGCCCCAAAAATCTCAATTTCATGAACAGTACTTTTTGGGTTATAAATAGTGCAGCTCGAGATAAATAGTGACACCCGGGACCCAAACTGCACTTTATTTGACATCGGATAGTATTATTTTAGGACAGCCAAAGCATCAAATTTGAGGCCAAAACGCATTCATTTTGGAATCAATTGCTACTTCCAATTGAAGTTCCTTAATCATTAGTTATGCATTTATATATTTTTCTATGATTGCCCCAAGTAAATTCCAACAAAATTGAATCATCGAGCCGGAGAAGCGGGATTTTAAAATACAGAACCGAGTTCTCGGAATACATATATATATATATACCATAATCGAGCTCTCAGAGCCATACAGTACGGTAATACATATGATGCATTACTCCTAACTCCCTAAGTGGCATGCCAACCTTATCACATTCCTCCAATTCCTATCTATTTTAAGGGCAAATTTAATTAAAATTTTATTAAAATTTAACGATATAGTCTCATAATAGCCAATTCAAGCTATTCCATCTTTGGCGAAAGTAAATGTCACTCCTTAATGTCATTTTTTTCTTTCATTATTGGTTTTAATTTAGTTCACATAATATTAAAGACATATCCATTTCATCAATTAGTCAAAATAACATGTATATCAAATTTTCAAATTCAAACATAATGTATGTCAATTGAGGAAAATACAAATTATAAGTCCAAAATTCAAAGCAATCATATATACTACATTTAGCATCCAATTAAACATTTTTAACATCAATTTCATAAACCCCCAATTTTATCCCAAGAACCCTAAATTACATAATACACAATTTTTAGTAAAAATAAAATTATATGCATACCAAATTGATGTCCAATTTGCTTCAATGAACTTCAATTTCACCATCAAGTCCTTATTCTTTCTCTTTCTCTTTTTCTTTCTCATTCAATTCCTCTTATTTATCTTCATAATATTGCATAAAAATTTAATTTCATACATTTTATTCATTAATGCACGCAACTACACTAAAATCATCTACTAAAAACAACCAAAACTCCGTTAACTTACCTTGATAAATTTGGGTACTATTCATCAAGAAAAACCATCTACTTTTTCTTTATCTTTGTCCCAAAATTTTTGTTGATATGATAATTTTTAGGGACCCTAAATTGATGATTTAGTGTTTAATTGTTAATTTAGAGGTTAATGATAGAGAAATTTGGCTTGAAAATAAAAGATAATGGAGAAACAATGAGGGCTATTCTCGGCAATTTTGGGGAAGAAGAGAATGCATAGATGGCCAAAAATACAATTTGGCTCCTTAAAACTAATTATTTCTTTTTAAGATCCAAAATTAACTTTCAATTTTAATCCATTAATTGGATTTAATCCCACTAAAATATCTTCATTTAATACTTTTTTTTAAAAAATCATAGTCCAAAATTATTTTGGTGTTATTTAGTCTACGAGTCCAAAAATAACACCGTTAAAACTTATGAATTCTTTGCTTCTCAATAATTAATACCCATTAAAAAAAACAACCCCACATTAATACCTTAATTGATATCATTTATTTTCCATTAATATTTTAGCTAGAAATAAGAGCAATGAATGCTAGATTATCTGTAACCAGAGATGGAGCCATTGTAGCTGAGTTGAGGCTCAAACCAAACTTGTTACATCAAGTCAACGAAGCATAGAAGCAAGATGAAAAGCTAGTTATCATTTTTAAACAAATTCAAGATAATGAATATGCAATCAAAGAGGATGGCTAGTTGTATTACAAAGATAGAATCTATGTCCCTAATGACGATGAGTTGAAAACGAACATCACAAAGGAAGCCCATAGTAATTCATATGTTGCGCATCCAGGAAGTACTAAAATGTACCAAGACTTAAAGACACATTATTGGCGGCCAAGTATGAAGAGAGACATTGCAGATTATGTTACCAACTGTCTTACATGCCAACAAGTAAAGGCAGAATACCAAGTTCCATCAGGTTTACTTCAATCAATATTAATATTTGAATGGAAATATAATCGAATCGTGCTGGATTTTGTGGTTGGTTTGTCTTAAAGTAGGAAGAAGTATAATCTCAAATGGGTAACTGTATATAGATTTGACCAAGTCAGCTCACTTCTTGCCTGTTAGACTTGACTACCAACTCCCAAGGTATGCAAAATTGTACATCGGTGAGATAGTGCGGTTGCATGGAGTACCATCTTCCATCATATCAGATCGAGATCCAAGATTCACTTCAAGATTTTGGAAGAAATTACATGAGACCTTGGGTACTTGGTTGAATTTTAGTGCAACTTTTCATTCTCAAACGGATCGACAATCAGAAAAACTAGTTCAAGTGCTAGAAGATATGTTTAGGAGTTGTGTTATCAATTTTAAAGGAAACTGGGATGAACACCTTCCATTGATTGAATTTGCATACAATAATAGTTATAAAGCAAGCATAAAGATGGCATCGTATGAGGCTCTTTATGGTAGAAAGTCCAGAACATCCTTATGCTGGACAGAACTCAGTGAAAGCAAGATTGTGGGTCCAAAATTGATAAGAGAAACCGAGGATAAGGTGAAGATTATAGAGGAAAGGTTGAAAGCTGCTTCTGATCATCAAAGATCATATGCAGACTTAAAAAGAAAGGACATTCAATATGCAGTTGGTGACAAAGTTTTCTTGAAAGTGTCACCAAGGAAGAAAGTGTTTCGATTTGGTAAGAAGGATAAGTTAAGCCCTAGATTCATTGGTCTATATGATATCATTGAATGTGTGGGGCCAGTAGCCTACGGATTAGCATTGCTACAAAAGATTCATGATGTCTTCCATGTATCTATGTTAAGAAGATATCGATCTGATCCATCACATATTATAAAACTAGAAGATATTAAAATACAATTAGACCTAACTTATGAAGAGAAGTCAGTGAAAATTCTAGTAAGAGATACAAAACGACTGAGGAAAAAGACGATTCCACTGGTGAAAGTACTATGGATGAACCACAAGGTCGAGCACGCTACATGGAAACCGGAAGAAACTATGAGAAAGTCTTATCCACGCCTATTTGTCACATGTAAATTTTGAGGACGAAATTTTATTTTAGGGGGAAAGCAATGTAACGACCCAAAAATCTCAATTTCATGAATAGTATTTTTTGAGTCATAGATAGTGCATCCCAAGATAAATAGTAACACTCGAGACCCAAACTGCATTATATTTGTCATTGGATAGTATTATTCAAGGACAGCCCGAGGATCAAATTTGAGGCCAAAACGAGTTCATTTTGAAGATTTGACCAAGAGTTAACTAATGGTTAAAGTTTGACCCGAGAAAATGGTGAAAGTCAAACCTGAAAAATATTAATGGAAAATAAATGACATTAATTATGGCATTTATGTGGGGTTATTTTTTTAATGGGTATTAATTATTGAGAAGAGAAAAATTCATAAGTTTTAACAATGTTGTTTTTGGAATCGTGGACTAAATAGCACAAGAATAATTTTTTACCATGAATTTTTTTAAAAAAAATTCAATGAAGATATTTTAGTGAGATTAAATGCAACTAATGGATTAAAATTGAAAATTAATTTTAGATCTTAAAAAAAACTATTAGTTTCAAGGGACCAAATTGTATTTTTGGCCACCTATACATTCTCTTCTTCCCCAAAATTGCCGAGAACAGCCCTCCCTCTTCTTTCTCCACTTTCTTTCATTTTTTTACCATTTTCAAGCCAAATTTCTCTATCTTTAACCCCTAAATCAACAATTAAACACTAAATCATTAACCTAGGGTCTCCAAAATCATCATATCAACAAGAATTTTAGGGAAAAAAATGAAGAAAATGTAGATAGGTTTTCTTGATGAATAGTACCTGAATTTATCAAGGTAAATTAACGGAGTTATGAGTGTTTTTAGTACATGATTTTAGTGCAGTTGCATGCATTAATTAATAAAATGCATGAAATTAAATTTTTGTGCAATATTATGAAGATAAACAAGAGGAATTTAAGGAGAGAGAGGAAGAGGAAGAGAAAGAATAAGGAATTGATGGTGAAATTAAAGTTTATTAAAGCGAATTAGACATCAATTTGGTATGTGTTCGTGCAATTTTAATTTTCTTAAATATTGTATATTATATAATTTAGGGTTCTTGCGAAAAAATTGAGGTATATGAAATTGATGTTAAAATGTTAATTGGATGCTAAATGAAGTAGTATATATGATTAATTTGAATTTTGGACTTATAATTTGTATATTTCTCAGTTGGCATACATTATGTTTGCATTTGAAAAATTGATATACATGTTATTTTAACTAATTGGTGAGATGAATATGTCTTTCATGTTATGTGAAATAAATTAAAACTAATAATGAAAAGAAAAAAATGGCATTAAGGAGTGACATTTACTTTGGCTGAATATGGATTAGCTTGAATTGGCTATTATGAGACTATATCATTAAATTTCAATGAAATTTTAATTAGATTTGCCCTTAGTAAAATAGATAGGAATTAGAGGAATGTGATAAGGTTGGCATGCTAATTAAGGATTTGCTTGGCCATTATCTCAAGGAAGATTTAAAGTGAAAGAAGGCTAATAGAAAAAATGAAGAAACTTACACAAATAAAATAAACAAAACTTACGGAAGAAACATGATAGTAGTCAAAATTTTCTCTCAACTTTGTGCTACGTAACTAGTGAACAAATAAAAATTAAAAAATTAAAACCCCTGTTCATTTTTGTTGTTTTCGTGTGATGGGTATGTTTCTTATAAATAGTGTAAATTCTCCCCAAAATCTTCGTATTTCAAAATACCTTAAACTGTCTTTTTGTGCTCATGTTAAAGCTATTGAGTGTTAGCAAAGGTTCGAAAATTTAGGAAGAGAGAAAGGTAACAAAGAAACATAGAAAATTAGACAAAAAAGAGCTAACAACAACTTAATGAGTAATTGAAATAGACATAGTCAATCAATTTCATAAAGAAATAACAAATCATTTTCTCAATGGAAGATTAAAAGGGGATTTTAAGTGTTGGGGAAGTTGGAAAAACAAATGGACTTTTAGTGTGCAAATATTGACTTAAAGTTTGTCAAATACTTCTTTTGAATATACAAAAATAATGAAATATTTTTAAAATAATTAAAAATTTACAATATGTAAAAATAAATAAATTTTAACGAGTAAGGTTAGTGTCTATATGATGAAAGTTGCACAATTGGCAGAACACATGACACAAATTAGCAATTAGATATCAAAGTACAAATCAAGTTATTTTGTAAACGATACGGTGAAAAATGGAGATGTAGATAATGGTAAGAGCTATCTTAAACCTTTGTGAAATGGTATAGACAATTCGCACCTTTTGCTTATCTTTGTGTAGTCAATTAATTATATTTAAAGCTTAATACTAAACTTACAATTCTTAAAATAATTACTATACAGTTAAGTAAAGATGAAATTATACTTATGAAATTCAAATAGTATATAGGTATTATTTCAAAATTATTCTTAGTTGTAATTTTATCAAGACAAAATATTGACGGAACGATAAAAATTAATAGATGTTATACATATTTTTTAAAGTAATTAATTTCATAAATTAAAGTACGTAGATACTTAAACAAACATATAAGTTTTATTAAAGAATAAGTTCACTAAACTATTCCAATTATAAGGATCACAAATAGAACATTGCTTGAGTTTCTATAAATATCGTAATTAAGATGATTGTATAATTGATTCTTACACTTGAAATTATCAAAGTATCTTATATGAGAATTACAATTACTTTAATGTCAGTAATAATCTATTCTATTAAGAATAGTTCATTAAGTAGTATTTGAATAAACTATAAATTGTATGGAGATAATTAAATAAGGCAATAAATGATTAGTCACCTAACATTTTTAAATCTCAATTCACTTTGACTAAAAAACATTCGTAAATTATTTTAATCAAGAATATTCTCTCTAATTAATTTAGGGTGACTAATCATTTATTGCCTTAATGAAAATCAATTGTAAATCAATTATTAATTAACAAAAAAGAACATTATTAAATTTAAAAAAACACTAATTTCATAATTAATATCCAATAGAACATTAAATAATGAAAGAGTTAATTATAGTCATAATCATGCATAAATAGGATAAGTAAAATCGTTTTGATATTCTTAATATTTGAGTAATCACAATATGTTGTTAGATATTAATTTTGATTTATAATTATAAATTATTCAATTAAACAATTAAAATAAATTTAATTTTACAATTATAATTACAATTATTACCAATATATTAAAAATTTAATAAGTCTCATATATAAAGCAATTAAAAAAAGTTAATTCAAATTAAGTTAAGTTTAATAGTAAAATTTAAGAAATCTTAATATCATATATGAAATATTTGATATTATTGATATTATTTTAGAATTAAATTTAATTAAACTTTTAAAAAATTTTGATAAAAGAGAAAAAAGCTAACACATCAGTAGTTCAGTTAATATCTCTCAAGAAATTCGAAATCTATTTAATGGAAAACTGAATTACTTACAATTGAGAACTTAATGAAATTTTTTTACAAGATTTCGCATCAACTTTGCTTATAATCATTTAATGTTTATTACTGTTTAAAATTATTTTACTAAAAATATTTTAAATTTATATAATTATTCTATTGGGGCATTAATTTAATCTCGTTAATTTTCCTAAAACTCAAAACATTACAATGTTGAATGGACAGAAAATATATATATAAAAAAAACACCGTCCAGACCCATGAAGTAGAAAACTCGGTAGATTTACAAACGACCAACAGGTTCAAGGATAAGGGAGATAAGGACGATAAACAAAGAAATTGTCCAAACAAAATCCAGTAGCAAACAAAACTAATAAGGAATCGGAAAGCAGCCTGACTTACCATAAACATCAGAAATGAGAATAACTGAGAGGTTGGAATCAGTTGAGCCACTAACATACGCCTTAAGACCTCCGATTTCTACGACCGATCCTGCTCCGGAGCTCGAACTCAGTGTCGGTGGGTTCTCACAGCACTGAGGGCCCGACATTTTCAATTAACAAAATCTAGAGATACAGAAAGAGAAGGAGAGCCAGATGTAGAAAATCGCACGAAATCCGCAGGATAAGATAACTGTGACTGAAATACTTGCAGGTGCTCGTATTTATACCCAAGGCCTAACTTACTAACTGAGCCCAAGTTTTGAAAGGTAATTTTACTTTTACATCAATAATCAATATTATACTTTTATAAGATCGAAGGTTATTTTAGTCTTTTAGCCTCAATTATAATTGATTTTAACTTGTAAAATTTGCGTATGTAACAATGATTTAATTTTTAAAAATTAAAAGAAGCCTAACTTTAATTTTAATTTAAAATTTAAGTAAGTTTATCTTAACTAGTACAAAGATTAAGCTTCTTTTATAAGTTACAACTTAAATTAAAAAATTTAGTCGTAAATTGAATAGATAAGTTAAAATTCTCTTTAAAAGTTTTAAAATTGGCAAGTAATAAAGACATGAGATGTTTAAATATTAATTAAATAAAATTTTATTACAACTCTACTTAACCATTAATTAAATAATTTATAAACTATCATATCTATTAAATAATCAAAACCAATAATTGCTTCTTTCCTATTATTTAAAAAAGTATGGTATTTGTGCTTTATCATTATTAGTGAGTCACTTATTTTTATGTTCAAATTAAATGAGTCATGCATCAAAGTAGCAAAAACACAATATAAACAAATAATATAGTGAGAAGAGGAATAGATGAATATTAGAAAGAAATTATGTAAAAGTTTATAAAAAGTCTCTCTGATTCACCTTTTAATATTTTTAAAATATAATAATTTACCTTAAAAACGTTACTACATCGCATTATATATTAAATTAATATTTTAAAATATAATAAAAGCCACTTCTCACATATTTTAAAAAAGGACAGTTTTAGTTGTACATGGTGGAAGATGAAGAAACAACTAAAAGGGAACATGCAAACAAGGAGCAGGAGGAAGGAGCACCATTTGACCCCAATGTATCCTTAGAAGCGATGTGGGGTCTAAAAGACTAAGAGGAATATAAACATATGAGACTTATGGGAAGACACAAAATGAAACATTTGCTTTTGGGATGAGGACAAGAGTAGTGTGATTGATAACAGTCTCCCAGTGTTCCATCCGGAAGACGGCCTGAACATACTCCGTCACTGCGGGTCCAATCTGCTCCCATTGGCGTTGAAAGAAAAGGGCATTGAAACCGTCCACACCAGGGGCTTTATTGGGGTTAATGGCAAAAACAGCAGACTAGACCTCATCGGCACGAACAGGTTGGGATAAGGATTGCACACTGGCCAGAGAGAGCGGAGGGAAAGCTCCAGTGGTAGGGAAACAAAGGCGGGGTCCGACCTCCGGAGTGTACAAGTCAACAAAGTAGTCCCGAGCTAGCCGACGCAGGTGGTCAGGGTCAAATATAGTAGTCCCATCGGAGGGGTGGAGGCTCTCGATGCGCAGCTTCTTACGTTTAGACCTCAGTAGCGTATGATAATGCTTCGTGTTGCCATCACCTTTCGAGAGCCATTCGCATTTGGCTTTCTGGTGCCAGTAGACTTCCTCTTCACAAAGGACCTGGATCAGCTCCTTACTCAAATGGTCCTCCAGATCCGAAAGGGCATCCTGGTTGGCCGGCGTCATAGCTCCTCCGAGACATGCACGACGTGTTATACCGTCGTTCTATGCCTTCTTCTGGATAGTTAGATTGTTTTTCTTTTCCCTTGAAATAAAAAAAATGAAACATTTGCACATCTTCATCATAGCAAAAGTACTCATAACTTCTTTGATGAAAAAGTGATCATGAAAGGAAATGTAGGAGTAATGGAAATGCCACCCCTGAACATTACACTAGGAGGGGGGTTTAAGACTGAGCTATAGATAAATGTGCAAGAATTTCACTTAGAAGATGTAAATGATAAAATTCACCACTGACGCTGATCATTAAGCTAGGTGGATGCAACATGGTCATGGGAATTCAATTGTTGGTAACCCTTGACTCCATACTGTGCAATTTGAAGGTGTACACCATAGAGTTCCAATGGGAGGGTAGAATTATGAGGCTAACAGGTAATCTAGAGGAAAAGGCTAGAGAGAGCTCAGATAAAGGCCTCAACAAACTAATAGAAAATTCAAGTAAGAAAACATTATTCACATTACGTCTATCATAACCAACTGCGTTCTGTATGCAATAACTTATGTTGGAAGATAAATATAATACTCGAGAAGAATTAGAAAAATTGTCAGTTGACTTTGACGAAGTGTTTAAGGAACCTAGACAATTGCCATCGAAAAGAACTCATGATCACAATATCCCTCTTAAACCTGGGTAGAAACAATAAACATACAATCCTACATGTACTTTAGAGAACAAAAAGATGCTATTGACAGTTTAGTGCAAGAATTAATGGAACAAGGATTCATCAAGAAGAGTGTTAGCCAATATGCTTTACCAGTAATTCTTGTTAAGAAAAAAGACAACACATGGAGGATGTATATAGACTATAGGGAGCTGAATAAACACACTATTAAAAGCAAATTTCCTATCCCACTGATCGAAGAATTTTCAGAAGAATTAAGAGGGTCTAGCTTGTAACATCCTGTTACTTATGATGAGGCTAGAATAGTGTATAAGAGAGGTAAATGAGAAATTAGAAAGGGAATTTCATGCTTATGCATAATATGGCATACACATACACGAGAATATTGATTTTTTGAACACATTTAAATGATTGTACATGCATTCATTGACTTATACTGGGGTATGAAAAATGTTAAGTGATCATGGTGTGAATTGTGTTTTGATATGTCTTGAATTTTGGTATGATTGGATTTCAATTAGAAAATTTAGAATTAAATGTTATGGATTGGAAAATTGATAGATTAAAATGTACATTTGGACTAGGAAAAATGCCAAGTGATAGAATAAATTGATACATGAAAAATTTGGATGATTTAGCCTATAATTTAGTGACATTTGACATAGTTAAATGTGTGACAAATGAACTAGTAATTAAATAACAAGTGGACCAATCTTAGAGTGACATGTGGACTGATTAAAGGGTGAAAATGGCAGCATAATGAGTAGATTAGTGGCAGCATAATTGTTGAACAAATAGCTAGCATACCTTAAGACATATGTTGAGTTTACAAGTTGACACCTAGCATGATGATGGAGCAAATTCCAGCAGCAAAGTTTCAGTTGTTGCCCTTACCTTTCTCCGCCGAAATTGCTCCAACTCTTCTCTGTACTTCATTCTTAACCATAGCTAAAGTTCTGCATGAAAATCACACCTAAATCCTTCACCAAATTGCCAAGAAAACTAGCTGATTGTGATCTTCATATTGCTGTCTGAAAATCACCTTGCCTTCACCATAAGTTTGTGTTGATTTTGCTTGCAAGGAGACTTAGTTTAATATGAAGTTTTATGTTGGATTGGAAGTCTAATAGGTAAGTAACAATTTGAGCTTTAAGGCATTTTAAACGGTATGAGAATGATACTTGAATTGGACTGAAATGCATGTGATATTGGTTAAGAAGAATTGCTAGAATATGTTAGCTGTAGTGTTTTCTCTAAACATCCTTTGTTCTTTTTGTTATAACTTCTTCTCCTGGCATCCAAATGACATGAGACTTAAACTAATAGACTCATAACACATCGTTCTTCATCTCCACCAAAATTTATGAACATCTAAATCCATTCAGAAAAGATTGAGTGATAAATTTAGGATGAAAATGGTGAGTGTGCTGGAATATTGTTAACTGGAATTATTTCACTGATCATGCTTCGATATTTTAGCTATATTTTGATCTGTAGATTTTAAAATGAGATGATTCTTGATTTAAATTTAACTAGAGACATTTGGCTACAATTTTTAAACAGAAATTAAATTTGAATTATGTCCTTAAGGGTCTTGAAATTTAGCTTGAAATTGAGTCTTGCTTAGGCTGTAGCACTACCCGTGACAGAAATCATGTCCTGTTGTTATCGAATAAACTGTATTGATGTAGGCCAAATCAGATAAAGTTGTCTTCACAAAAGTTGTAACTTATTCTCTTAGATTTCAATTGGTATAAAGTTTGTAATTTTTCGATATTGGAATTGAGAGATATGAGTTGTACAACTTTGAGTGCATGATCATGCACTAGCCAAAATTTCAAATATACTCAGTCTGTAGTATATTGAGTATAGCGTCTGGAATACTAAATAAACGGGTATTTTCATACTTCTAGTTCTGCAATTATAGACAAGATCAATTTTTGTTCGATCTTATGGTGAACTATTGGAATTTGAATATGTTATTTCATCATCTAATATAGTGGTCTTAATCATTAAAATCATAATCTTGTTGGGTCCCGTTTTCGAAGCCCAATGATCGATCCAAATACCATAAACATAAGACATGAACATATCACCCTATAGGGTTATCTCCATGGAAAACTCTTTATTCATTATCGGTTCATCTTTATTCTCATGATATCCCAAAAATTTCTGTCCATTATGTTCAATGGTGTGCCCATACAAATCAATCGCCATGCACAAACTCGTTTCTCCTAATTGTGAACATAATTAGGAAAACTTAAAATCTGAATTTCAATTTGACTTCTTCATATAATTTGTAACTTTAGATCTCTAATTTGATTTAAAGAAAGAATCACCTCAGTTGGTATTGGAACCCAATCTCGAAACCGGAAACAAAAAGCGGAAGCGCAAAGAACGGCAGCGAAAGAACGGATGCAATCAAAAGCGGAGGTAGAAAATGCGCGCACAAACAAATGAAATGCAAACGGAAACAAAAGCGTAGTGCAAAACAAACGGATCCGACATCCGAAGCGAACAAGAAAACTGTCGCGTTGGAATCCTTAGAGGAGCACTGTAGCAGACGGCTCGTGGTCGCGAGCCGAGAAACAAAAAACCATCTCGCGATCGTGAGCTGAGGAGAAACGGCAGAGCCGTCTCGCACTCGCTACGGCTCACGAGTGCGAGCCTCGGAGAAACGACAAAGCCGTCTCACACTCGCAATGGCTCGCTAGTGCGAGCCTCGGAAGGAAAGGCCCATCTTGCGAAACAGATAGGGGAAAGTCTTAGGAATCCAACACTTCAAAAATCGGATCAATCGGATGTCGGACGGAGAATTTATACGCGAAAGAGTGGAAAATTTATAAACAAATCAAAAATCAGAGGAGCACTGTAGCAAACGGCTCGTGGTCGCGAGCCGAGAAACAAAAAGCCATCTCGCGATCGCGAGTCGAGAAACAAAAAATCGTCTCACGATCGCGAGCCGAGGAGAAACGGCAGAGCCGTCTCGCACTCGCGACAGCTCGCGAGTGCGAGCCTCGGAAGGAAAGGCCCATCTACGTACTGCACATTCTCGCATAGCGGTCCTGTACAGCAGTGAATAGAGAGGGGTCCGTAAATCGGAGCTCTTATGCCACTAGCGAGCAGCCGGGAGAAGGCTATCAGAAGGAGACCAGTGCACTGACTCTTACAGAGGGGACCTAACCAAACCCATATAATTTCTGCTAGAATTTCGGACAGGAGGTTCGATGATGGTTGTATGTTTGGATGTGATTTTATAAGTGGGTTATGAGAGTAAAGTGAATGAGTTGGTTGAAATGGATGTTGAAATTAAGAAATAAAGAGTGAAAATGTGAAAAGTTGTGAAATTAGAAAAGTTTGACTTTTTGGAGTAAAAGTTGACTTTTTGATTTAGGCCAAATTTGAGAAAATGATCTACATGAAACT
>JAOSBP010000009.1:15719892-15744327 GCA_027563825.1 Erythroxylum mucronatum
AATTGGGCCTTTAATGAGATTAGGGTTTCTCTATAAATAGAGAAACTTAGGTCTCATTAGGTTAAGTGATAATAGTTTTCACGAAACCCTAGCCGCCATCCGAGAGAAAGAACGTGCGGCGTTCGGAAAGTGTTTCGGGACGTGCTAGCACACCACAGCCGCAGCCCGGATCGTGCATGCTCGTGTGGATACCGGTAGAGGGCATTCGCGATTTGCAGTGTCTTGGAATCCGAAAAGAAGCAACCTACCCACGCAAATAAGGTATTTTCGTTAATCCTTCGTGTTTTCGATTATACGTGATGTTTTTCTATGGTCTATTCCGCAACGTATTATGAATACTCGGACCGTACGCGATCCAACAGTGCCCACCATTCTCTGGAAAATTTATGCAAAGATGTGGATGGTGCGTGTGGACTGTGGGCACGTGTAGTGCACGCGCCCACTCAGAAGCTGCAATTGATGGGTCTACCACTACACGTACCAAACAACCTCTCTTCCTTATTTTTGTTGATTTTAATGTTTTATAAAAAATATATGTATTCAGTTATACTTTTTAATGGAGATTAAATTTGTTAATATTCATTTTAAAATTGAACAAGAGTTTTCTCAATTTTTAAATTTTTTTTCAAGGGATATTTTTTATTAGGAATATTTTTGGTATTTAATTTAATTTTTCAATAGTTAAATTATTAAATTAAATAAGTTATCGAATTAATAATTAGAATCAAGCAAAAAGGTTTTAAATGGATTTGTCATTATTAAAAATAACAATTGTTCTTTTTATAAAGATGATGCTTATTATGGATATGGATTGCATACAAATGATTTTTATAAGTTAGATCTTGAAAGGCTGATTCTTAAAATAAGTAGTAAGAAAAGAAAGTTAAGTGAACAAAATCCATCTTATGGCATTGTAGGTTAGGTCATATTAATGAAACTAGAATCACAAAGTTACATAAAGAAGGATACTTAGATCTTTTTTATTATGAATCATATGAAACTTGTGATTCTTGTTTGTTAGGAAAGAAAACCAAAATAACTTTTAGTGGAAAGGGAGAATGTGTTAGTGAGTTAGGCCCATATCCACCAGTGCTCGAAGTGGATTTTTGTATTTCATTATGTTCACAGATGATCATTGTAGATATGGTTATGTGTATTTGCTGAAACAAAAGTCTAAATCATTTGAAAAGTTCAGAGAATTTAGACTTGATGTTGAGAAACAAATTTGTAAAAGTATTATGACACTTAGATCATATTGAGATGGAGAATACTTAGACTATGAGTTTCTTGGTTACTTAAAAGAGAATGAGATTCTCTCACAATGGACTTCTCCTACAACTCCACAACATAATGGAGTTTCTGAGAGGAGAAATCATACACTACTAGATATGGTACATTCTATAATAAGTTATGCAATCATTCCTATCTCCTTTTGGGGATATGCCATTGAAACCACAACATACCTTCTAAATAGAGTTATATCCAAATCGGTTGACAAAACACCATATGAGATATGGACTAGTAGAAGAACAAGATTGTCACATTTAAAGATTTTGGGATGTGATGCTTATGTGAAGTGTGCAATATCTGATTAGCTTTAAGCTAAATCAAATAAATGCAAATTTGTAGGGTGTTTGAAAGAGAGTTTCAGATATTAATTTTACCATCATCTGAAGCAAAAGGTGTTTGTCTCAAAACATGCTACATTCTTAGAAAGAGAATTCATTCTTGAAGAATGTAGTGGGAGTGAAGCAGAACTTAGTGAAGTTTAAGAGCCACAAAATCACATCGAGATGGAACAAGAGTCTCAAGTTGATACATATGATGTACAACCAATAGTTGAATAGACACATAGTCCATGACGTACTAGTAGGATATGTCGTACTCCCATTAGATAACGTATCACTCATACATAAGCCTACTAATTTTAAAGAAGCAATGTCTGACATTGATTCTTTAAAATTAGTAGGCTTATGTATGAGCGATATATTATCCTTCTCCTGCTTCTGACATTGATTCTTTAATATGGTACGAAGCTATGAGATCTAAAATGGAATCCATGTAAACTAACCAAGTATGGACTTTGGTGGATATGCCTGATGGTATTGTACCTATTGGATGCAAGTTTAAGAGAAAAGTTGTCACGAATGGTAATGTACATATAAACAAAGCTAACTTAGTGATTAAAGGTTACAAATAAAAACAAGGAGTTAATTTTGATGAAACCTTTTTGCCAGTAGTTATTCTAAAGCCTATAAGGATCTTATTGGCTATAGCAGCATATCATGATTATAAGATATGACAAATGGATCTCAAAACTACATTTCTTAATAGGAATTTATAGGAAGATGTGTACATGACACAGCCTAAAGGTTTTGAATCCAAGGGTTCCTAATAAAGTATGCAAGTTGCAAAAGTCCATTTATATAATTAAGTAAGCGTCACGGAATTGGAACATCCCTTTTGATGAGATAATCAAAGAGTTTGATTTTATCAAAAATTTGGATGAACCATGTGTCTATTAAAAGGTTAGTGGGAGTGCATTCTAAAAGTCCATTTATGGACTTAAGAAAGCATCACAGAGTTAGAACATTCGTTTTGACGAGATAATCGAAGAGTTTGATTTTATAAAAAATGCGAATGAACTATGTGTCTACAAAAAGGTTAGTGGGAGTATTAGTGGGAGTACAATCATTTTCTTAGTACTATATATGGATGGCATGTCTCTAATTGGATACGACATCCCTATGCTTCAGTCCTTAAAGATTTAGTTATCCAAGAATTTCTCCATAAAGGATATGGGAGAAGCAACCTATATTCAGGGAATAAAAATCTATAGAGATAGATCAAAGAGGTTGCTTACATTATCCCAATCCACATACAAATACAAAGTGCTAAAGAGGTTTAGCATAGAGAATTCTAAGAGGGGATTTTTGCCCATGTTGCATGGGATTTCTCTCTCTCAAAGTATGTATCCAAAGGCATAAGAAGAGAAAGATAAAATGGATTGCATTCTACATACTTCGGCAATTAAATCAATCATGTATGCGATGCTATGTAAAATACCAGTTGTCTCTTATGCTTTAAGCATAATGAGCAGGTTTCATGTCAATCCTAGTTAGGGTCACTGGATAGTTGTGAAAAACATCTTAAAGTACTTGAGAAGAACTAAAGATGTTTTCTTGGTCTATGGAGGAGCTGAACTAAGAGTTCAAGGATACTCAGATGTTATTTTCCAGTTAGATCCCGATGATAACATATCACAGTCAAGGTATATCTTCATAATAAACGGTGGTGCAGTAAGTTAGATGAGTTCCAAACAACCAACCATTGCGGATTCAACAACTGAGGCAGAGTATATTTCAGTGTCAAAGGCGACAAAGGAAGCTATTTGGATCAAAAAGTTCATCACTAAACTTGGAGTGGTTCCTAGCATTTTTGAGCCTATAGTATTATACTATGACAACAATGGTGCTATTACACAAGTAAAAGAACCAAGGTCTCATCAATGATCCAAACATATACACAGGAAGTTTCACTTGATCCGGGAGATAGCAAAGCAGAAAGACATAGTATTAGAGCGAGTTCACACTGAAGAGAATCTTGCAAATCCTCTCACTAAGCCACTGTCTCAAAAGACATGTGATCGACATATGGATGAATATGCTATTAGATATATATACAGTTGGCTTTAGTGCAAGTGGGAGATTGCTAGTTTATGCCCTCACAGCCAATCGTTTGGATGAAATTTGATTTATGACATTATTATTTAATTAATAAAAAGCATTTTTATCTTTGTGTATTTATTAATTACATTTCATGTTTTAATAATGAAGATAAAATCTATGGAATAATTACTGTGTAACTGAAATTATGATGAGATCATAATTGTGAGATTCAATTTGCATTTACGTATTATTCTTAAATGTTCTTAGTTGTAGTTTTATCAAGACAAGATATGTTGAAAGAGTAAAACGAGCACACATTATGTTTCTTTCTTGTGAAGAAAGTAATTGATCTCATAAATTAAAAGTATGGAGATACTTAAACTAATGTGTAGGTGATTATTAGAGAATAAGTCACTAAACTAACCTGACTATGAGAATCCCAAATGAATATTACTTATGTTTATGTGGATTTTCTCATAATAATTGTTGTATAATTGATCCTTAGACTTGAGGTTACCAAGGTATATCGTGTGAGAAATTGAGAATTATTGTGTTTTGATGCTACTTATGAACTATCTTAGGATAATTCAGTCGGCAGTATATGCTTGTAGTATGAACTATATAGAGATAATTGGGTAAGTCAAAAAAGGATTCGTCGCTCTAAAGTAAATAGAGATAATATTATACTTTTCTTGATTAGTAGTGATTTATACAATTATTTGGCCACAGTGAATTAACATTTGAAAATATTTTGTTTAAATTTCAATTATAAATCAATTACTAATTAGCAAGAACGAACATGATTGGACCAAAAGAGTAGATACTATGTCTATATTTTGTCCAAATTGGCTTACTGGATGATGAAAGGATTAAGTTATACATCTTAACCATGCATAGACAAGTTAAGTCAAACTACTTTGACATTCCTAATATTTGGGTGGTCATGACATACTGCTAGACGTCAATCTTGATCCATGATTATAAATTGTTTAGTTGGAGAATTAAAGAAAAATTAAAAGAATTTTTAATTTATCTAATTCTAATTATGAATTTGAATTTGAATTTATAATCATTGCTAATATATTAGGAACGTAATGGGTCACATCAAGGAGCAATTTGTCAAAAAAATAATTTAATTAACTTGGACATAATTATAAAGTTTGAGAAACTTTAGGGATCAAACATGTGACATTTGATTTTATTAACATTAAATTAATTAGAATTTGATTTTAATTATAATTAAAGAATTTAATTTTAATAAAAATAAAATTCCTAATGATTTTTCTATTAATAGGAAAAAAGTTTAGAAGCTAGCACTTCTTCTCTTCCTCCCAAAAAGTCTTGAGAAATTGCTCTATAGATAACATTAGAGGCTGAATGATTGAACAGATCGTGGTTGACACGATGAAATTTTTTTCAAAAGATTTCACTAGGAAACGCGAATAAGATATGATTCATACTTTACATTTCGTGTTGTTATTCAAGTTATGCAATTATTGAGATCAAATTGAAATCCGTAAAACTTTTGTTTTCTACTGCACCCATGATTCGATCATGATCAGATTCCAATAAAGAGGTCATCACTATGGGATTAGCTAGAAATTTTAAGTACACTTCATCTATGATCATACAGAGGAAGCTCCAATATTTAGAATGCTTACGACCAATACTGATAAGAATTTGAAGAAAAAGCAAATATATCTTAAGAAGATCAATCGACGATGAAGTCCCTCTTACCTATTTATAAATATGCATGACCCTCCATAAAAGTATGGAACCTAGTTAGACAGTTGTTAACCCTCCACAATTGCTATATTTAAGGAGGAATAACTGCATTAGCATAGCCAGAAAGAAGATGCTGTATATTTTACTATTATCAGGGACATGC
This sequence comes from Erythroxylum mucronatum, assembly GCA_027563825.1. NCBI lineage: Eukaryota > Viridiplantae > Streptophyta > Magnoliopsida > Malpighiales > Erythroxylaceae > Erythroxylum > Erythroxylum mucronatum. The sequence continues at coordinate 15,725,449 of JAOSBP010000009.1, forward strand.
AAGATGGTATTCTTCCAAATCCTACCTACTTCCTGCACTTGTGAACATTCCCCACTTGATGAGGACTATCTAAGCTCTCTATTTGACTAGTTAATGCTTAGTAAGAACATGTCCCCCTACTGTTATATGATGGATAATCTGTATGCCTAAGTCAAACTCTTGTAAAGTTTTGTAGGGCTACAACCATGACTTTAATCATTTTAATATCAATTTATATATAAAAAAGTTACTTCAATACCATTGACCTGACTTCAAAATTCACCCAAAAAATCTATTTTTTCACACAACTAATTCATTAACCCTTTAATTTAAGGCTTAAAATTTTCTTAAGCTATCACATATTATGGTTAGTTTAACAAATAAAAGGGAATGGAATTAAAATATGATTATTTAATGGCATTTAATAAAGGTGGGCCTTTTAAGAATGAAAAATTATTAACCTAAATTCCCTTTTCATGATTCATAAAATTAAGGATTTTATTTTAACATATATATAGCAAAACAAGTTGTATAATGATCAAACCATATTTGATAATCATTCAAAAGAAATAAATGAATTAAAAATGATAAATTGCTCATTGGCTTAAAAGTTATATCAATTCATGAACATTTTTCATTTAAATTAACCATCAAAGACACTGAAACACTTATTTTAGTAAATAAAAACCAACTGTTTAGACTTGCATCATATCTTACCTTTCCAAATTAGTCCAATAATTTATAATAACTCAAAATTATTTAAAGACAAATGTAAAAAGTGCTAGAGGTTCCAAAAAGGAATATTAAGAAGTGAGGACCAAAGTATACTAAACAAAAAAACTAAATAATAAAGCAAAGTTAATTATCAATTGCTCCCCTACACCCAAACCATACATTTTTCTCAATATATCAAATTAGAAGTGCATAAGTCACAAAAAGAGAAAAATAAAACATTGAAATTATAATAAGAAAAGTACTTCCATGAAAGATGAGATTCTAAACATATAGACATCTAGGGATTAGGTGGGCATAGAGTTTGAATTAAGTTGTCAAATTCTACTCAATTTTGGATATCTTATGCTCTAACTTCTTAAATTTAACATCATTAAGTATATATACTATGGACGAGTGGGATGGACGACCACGCAATCCATCCCACTTGTCCATTTAATCTAACGGCTAATAGTGTTTCTGAATTAAATCCCGTCTCCTCTCGAAGCTTCTACCTTCACGCAACTCACAACGCTCTCTCTCTCCGTCGGCTTCCTCCCTTTCTCCTCCACGGTTGGTCCTCCTCCTCTTGTTGCTTCACCGTCCCTTCGCTCACTAGCCTCTTCCCTCACTCCTCAGTCCATACCACTCGTCCGCCTGCTTCTGCATTAAATCCCGTTCCTTCATTCACTCTCGAAGTTTCTACTCTCTCTCTCTCGTTCACCTCCTTCCCTTTCCATTCTCTTCCTCTTCCTCACCAGTAGGGCTCGACTCGTTCACCGACCCATTCTCTTCCTCTTTCTTCTTCTGATTTTCTGATCTCTTCTCTATCAGATCTGCCAGACATTTTCCTAATTTTTTTCTTTATTTCGTCGGTCTCTACGATACTCCGTCCTCCGGCATCTCGGCTCCTCAGCTCCACGCTCGGGAACGGCTCGCCTCCCCCAGGTTATATCACTGACCCATTCTCTTCCTCTGTCTTCTTCTGATTTTCTGATCTCTTCTCTATAAGCTTATTTACAAAATCCCTAATTTTTTCTGCTCCGTATTCCTGTTGCGTAGATCTGATAAAAACCTTTTTCTTCTTCTTTTTGATCTGTTTTCTTTTTTCGATTTACTTTTTTTTTTTGCGTGCAACTGATTTGAATCTTTCTCTATTTTAATGGTTATTTTTAATTACTAATCTTGATCTGCGATGTAGATTTATATGATTTTTTTGGGGTATTTTGTTATTGTTGATTTTGTTATTTTCATGGCAGTGTTATTCCTCATCGCCAGCTCTACCCATCGGCCTATAGGCTTTATATGGAACTTCTCAGGAGACATGGTTTTTCATTTGCATCTCAAATCAGTGGACCAAATCGTGAGAAGTAAGTTTTGGTCCATGCCCAAGGTTCCCACTTTAATTTTTTTTTTCAGTCACCCAGAAAAATATAATTTAAACCTTACTGTTTTACTGCTTTTAAACTTTTAGTATTTGTATTTCTGCCATTTACTTATAATTGATGGCTTTTCTTTGTGTTTCGTATTCACAGGATTATGAAATCAATAGACGAAGTTCTGCATCTTTCTCAAATGTTTGGTCTTGAACCTTGCGATCCTGGGGTTATTCTAGTTGAATTTGTGTTTTCTATTGTGTATCAGTTACTTGATGTATCATTGGACGATGAAGGTTTGCTTGAGCTTACCTTAGAGAAGAAGTCTATATGGATAACTAGACCACAAGATATGGAAGTAGATGGCCATGAAGGGTTTCTTGAGAAGAGAAATGAGCAAAATGTGGGCCTGCGCAGATTGAATACTGTCATGGCTGTCGAGCTTATTGGAGAGTTTCTCCAAAATAAAGTAACTCTAGGGATTCTTTACTTAGCACGTGAAAACATGTAAGGACTTGTCCTTATAGTTCACAATTTACATATTGGTCAGTTTTGGCTTTGAATCGAATGTAGCAACTTAAACAAATATCTATTTTCTCAAGTGGCTTATCATGCTAAACCTAAAAAGATTAACTTGAGGCAGCTTGTAATTTATTGAACTCTGAAATGTTCCTGACTAAGGTGATGCATTTTTAGTTAATGAGTACTGTTAATGATTACATCTCTTTGTCCCTAGACCTTCACATTGGGGAGTCTTCATTCAACGGCTGCAGCTACTGTCATCACATTCACCCAGTTTGAAGAATTCTAAGCAGATTACCTCAGGTGCACTCTTGCAGTTGACATGTGAGAAAGGACTTCCATTTAGTAACTGCAAAAGCATATCTAAACAGGGGTCTCATGCTGGCATTGCATTGGGATCTCTGTTATCTTCTGCCGATCAATGCCATGGTGCTTCCCATTCTGCAATTTGGCTCCCTATTGATCTACTGCTAGAAGATGCCATGGAAGAATCACATTTGACAGCAACCAGTGGTGTAGAAAATCTTAAAGGTGGAATTCATTCTCATTCTAATACGTCAGTTATCTTTCTACCAGAATGTGTTAAGATTGTAGATTATCAAAATCATATTTCCCAATAATTTGATTTTGCAGGTATGTTAAAAGCCCTTCAGGCAGTTAATGGTACCACATGGCATGATACTTTTCTAGGCCTATTGATCGCAGCTCTACGGCTTGTTCAAAGGGTAGGTGTTCATGACACTTGACCAAGGGGCTAGCTCTTCTTTTACATTTATTATTGCTATTGAGATCAGTATCTCAGAAATGCACAAAGTACTTAAACTTTCCCAAGTGTCCTCCATATTGTCTATGTTTGCATGCATAAATCAATTATACGTATATTGTTTGAAAATTTTCTATTCCTATTACATGCAACTGCCTTGAAATTATAAAGAGTATTTCATGTTAGTGTAAGAAGATATATCTCTATGTGTACAACAAAGGGAAACCCATTTTTGCTCCTTTTTTTGTTGGAATATTGACTTTTAGTAGAGAAAGAAAAGACTACCTTGGCTTACAGCTACCCTTGACTATTGGAAACAATTTCACATTAATAACCTTTGAATTCTATCCTACATGGACTTCAAGTTATTCCATAACCTTATGCTGTTGTGGGTATATGAAAATATGGCATCGACTGTAAGAAGGCATTTTTCTTGAAATTTAGAATGGTACTTGTATGTTATTTAGTCTAAGTATTTCCCATTTGTAATTTTCTAGGAAAGAGATCCAAGTGAGGGTCCAGTACCTCGCATCGATACTAGCCTGTCCATGCTGTTGTCTATTTCGACGGTTGCAATTGCCAATATTATCGAAGAAGAGGAGGGCAAAATGATCGAACAAACTGAACATAGCCCCACAAACCAACTAAAGGAGAAGCATTGTCAAGGAAAATGTCGGCAGGGTCTAGTTACTGCCTTACAGCTATTGGGTGACTATGAGGCCTTGTTGACCCCACCTCAGTCTGTTAGTTCACTTGCCAATCAAGCTGCTGCTAAAGCAATAATGTTTATCTCCAGCAGAACCATGAACAGTAGCTATTATGAAAACATGAGCATGAATGACATGTCAATTAACTGTTGTAAGTACTTCAAGTTATTTTTGGCGTAAGTTTTTAATTTGTTTCTGTTTTCTTAAGGGATGTTTCGAAGATAAAACTTAAACTTGTTTTGAATATTTTTTCTTTGGTAAAAATTATTTGTCTGGGAGAGGTAATCAGGAAAACAAATCTTAGAGAAGATTTTCCCTATACGTTAATTACTCCCTTCAAAGGATTTGACATTTCCACGTTTGGGTTCTCCAATTTTCCTTTCCCTTTTCTATGGTATGCCAGTCTTTATCGTTTATGAAATTCCTTTTGCTTTCTTCTTTGGTATTTTGCAGCTGGAAACATGAGGCATCTGATTGTTGAGTCTTGTATTGCGAGAAATTTGTTAGACACATCAGCATATCTGTGGCCAGGATATGTGAATCCACATGCCAATCAAGTTCCTCGTGGTGTTACTAGCCAGACACCTGGTTGGTCGTTATTGATGAAGGGGTCGCCTCTAACTCCCTCATTGACTAATACTTTGGTTGAAACTCCAGCTTCAAGGTACACTTTCTTTTTATGTGGGATGCTCTCTATGTAGTTGACTATATTGTGTTAATTGAAATAACTTTCATGCTTGTAGTTTTTCACTTGTTAAGGCATGGTTCTGTCAATGAACAAGGTTTTCAACTAGCGGTTTGATTTCTTTTTATTTCTGTTTATTGGGCTTCGAATCCATAAAAATCTACGCGATTCTTCATTTTGGGAGGTTCGAGATCTATACCTGAATTTCAATTGACAAGATCAACATCGATTCTCTTGTGGTCATTCCTTTTTTCAGCATCTGAGATTGTTAGTACTTATTTGTAGAATCAAATAATGTGGTTCGATATTGAAGATCAGAACTGGTCAATTTTATCTTGCTTGTTAACAAGTACCCTAATGAATCAAGATTCCTGCAACATAGAATTTTATTTTTCAAGTATAGTATGGCAGTCATTTCTATTTGCTATAGGTTGATATGTATTAAAGGAGAACAGACGTAGGAAATGCTTTGTTACTTTCTGGTTCTTTATGTCAAGGAATGCTATATAGCTTGCTTATGATCTGGACTCTGGCCATATAAACTGTGGTCTCATCCACCTGATAATCCAAACTTTTAGAGTTGAATTCTGTTGTATAAAGTTATGCATTGCCTGGTCTTCAGTCACACTGTTCTTTTTCCTGAAGCCAGGTATTTCAGATGCTCTTTTTTGTAAATTTATCCAGTGGTATGCAACTGAATTAAGCTCATGGATTTGATGGAAGCTTATCTGAGATCGAGAAATTATATGAGGTTGCTGTAAGTGGTTCTGATGATGAGAAGATATCTGCAGCTACCATTCTTTGCGGGGCATCTCTTGTTCGTGGGTGGAATGTACAGGTAAGGTCAATATGCCTTTAAACCTTTTTCTCCCTCTTCCCTTTAGATTCCATCCTCCTAGAATAAGAATTTTTAAGATTTTCAACTGAATGTTGATCTTGATTCAGTCTCTTAACTCTTGTTTGCAGGAGCACATAATTCTTTTTATCATAAACCTGCTGTCTCCTCCAGTTCCAACAGATTATTCTGGGAGTGAGAGTCACTTGATTAATTATGCTCCACTCCTGAATGTTCTTCTTGTTGGACTTTCATCAGTGGATTGTGTACAGATTGTATCCTTGCATGGTTTGGTGGGTTGAACTCTATCACCTCATGTTCTGTGTGACATGCATGCTTGTGAACTGTATGTTGTGTTATTTTTGACTAAAGAAGAAAATTGAAAGGAACTCTGTGGCAAATTGAAAGAGATGGGCTTTAGAGGGCAAGCTTTAGCCAATTAACAAATGCACCCCCATGGTGCCTGCTTTCTTGACATAAGAAAACTGGAAAACTAGCAAAAGAATTTATAAATGCAATTGAAGGAATGGAGTCCTGTAAAAATGATTGATATCTGTCACTTATATTTTCCATTAACTAATATATGTCATCTGTTACCAGGTTCCAGTACTTGCAGGTGTATTGATGCCTATATGTGAGGTCTTTGGTTCAAGTGCTCCGAAGGTCTCCTGGAATTTGCCAACAGGAGAAGAAGTGTCTTCCCATGCTGTGTTCTCCAATGCTTTTGTTCTTCTGCTTAGGCTATGGAGATTTGATCATCCACCTAGTGAACATGTGATGGGTGATGTGCCACATGTGAGGCTTCATTTTAGTCCTGAATACCTTTTATTAGTGCGGAACTCGCAAATAGCATCTTTTGGATCTTCAGCAGGGGATCGACTCAAACTGAAGAGATTTTCTAAATTTCTATGTATGTCTTTAGAACCGATATTTTTAGATTCTTTTCCAAAATTGAAAGGCTGGTACCGGCAGCATCTACAGTGCATTTCCTCTACCTTTTCTGGTCTTGAACATGGGACTGCAGTTCACCAGATTGTTGATGCACTTCTCAATACGATGTTCAGAAGGATAAATAGAGGTGTTCCGTCAAATTCTGGAAGCAGTGCCTCATCTGGGACTGCATCTGAGGATGCATATGTTAGACTGAAGGTACCTGCTTGGGATATCCTAGAAGCAACTCCTTTTGCACTTGATGCTGCTTTGACAGCCTGTGCCCATGGAAGACTTTCTCCCCGTGAACTAGCTACAGGTTCGTATAGTAGTTGAAGCAAGTATCTCTACAAAAAGCTCGAACACACTCTAGAGCATTGTATAGGAATTTTGAGATAAAAATGAATGGCGGATGAGAGGATTAGAGGATCAGACTGAGAAAGAAGTACATAGATTTATTTAAAAAAGCAAAGTGGCTTTACAAGTAGGAATAATGAGTGTTAACCATTACATGTGCCTGCTCTATTTTGTAGGGCTCAAAGATCTAGCTGATTTTCTACCAGCATCTTTGGGGACCATTGTAAGCTACTTCTCCGCTGAGGTTACCCGTGGCATATGGAAACCAGCTTCTATGAATGGAACTGATTGGCCAAGCCCCGCTGCAAATTTGTCTACTGTTGAGCAGCAGATCAAGAAAATTCTAGCTGCCACAGGTGTGGATGTTCCTAGCCTTACTGTAGGTAATTCCTCATCTTTGTAGTTAACTGTTCTCTGTGAAGACCTTTTCTTCCTTCCTTCCTTTCTTTCTTTTCACTTCTCCTCCCTCTTTTCTCTTTAGAGAAAGGAGGAAAGAATGTTTTCATTTCTTTAGAGCTTTTCATATTTACTATTAATTAAGATATAAAGAAGAGAAAGGACAGATAAAGAACAGAATAGAAGATTCTCATGCAAACTCATTCAAATTTATTTTATTAATCTTATGATGAAATTTAATATTATCGGGGAATTTTGTATGTTATATTAAAATAGTCTCCTTGCATTGAGTGGGAAGAATTGCCATTTGTCATTCCAAGGAACTTTGACTTGTGGTGAAATCATATGGTTGCTACCTCCTCTTGCAGGTGGAAACTCTCCAGCTACACTTCCTTTGCCACTAGCTGCCCTCGTAAGCCTCACAATCACTTACAAACTTGATAAAGTGTCTGGGCGGTTCCTCACTCTGGTTGGACCAGCCTTGAATTCTCTTGCTGCTAGTTGCCCCTGGCCATGTATGCCCATCCTGACCTCCCTTTGGTCCCAAAAGGTCAAGCGTTGGAGTGACTATCTTGTGTTTTCTGCTTCTCAGACAATCTTTTATCACAATAGTGATGCTGTAGTCCAGTTACTGAAAAGTTGTTTCACTTCTACCCTTGGTTGTTCACCTCACATTTCCAGCATTGGAGGTGTGGGTGATCTTCTAGGCCATGGGTTTGGCTCCCACTTGTTTGGTGGAATAACTGCTGTTGCCCCCGGAATTCTTTACTTGAGGGTTTATCGATCTATGAGAAGTGTGATGTTCATATCAGAAGAAATTCTCGCTCTTCTAATGCACTCTGTTGGACATATTGCAAGTAGTGGGTTATCCAGAGGTACAAATGAAAAATTGAGAAAAACCAAGTATGGAATGAAGCATGGCCAGGTTTCATTTGCTGCAGCAATGGCACACGTCAAGCTTGCTGCTTCCCTTGGGGCTTCTTTAGTTTGGATAACTGGTGGATTGAGCTTGGTGCAGACTTTGATCAAAGAAACTTTACCTTCTTGGTTTATATCAGTACCTGAGTCTGAAGAGGAAGGTGTGGAACGTGGAGGGGTCGTTGCCATGTTACGTGGTTATGCACTTGCATACTTTGCAGTGCTCTGTGGAACGTTTGCTTGGGGCGTAGATTCAACATCTATAGCATCTCACCGACGGCCTAAGGTCCTTGAAACCCATCTACAATTTCTGGCAAGTGCCTTGGACGGGAAAATATCTCTAGGTTGTGATTGGGCCACTGCAAGGGCATATATCTCTGCATTTGTTAGTTTACTGGTTGCTTGCACTCCACAATGGGTGTTAGAGGTTGATGTGGATGTATTAAAAAGGCTAAGCCAGGGACTGAGACAGTGGAACGAGGAAGAGCTGGCTTTATCCTTACTGGGACACGGTGGAGTTGGTGCAATGGGAGCTGCCGTCAGGTTAATTATTGAAACCGGGTTTTAGCATCTGTGAAATGCCTCTTAAGGTTTCAAATAGAGAAGCAATTAGTTTAATCTCTTTTCTATCCTCCTCCAGTTGGAGCAGCTTGGTCTGTAAATCTCCTTTGGCTAGAAGAAAAACCCAACATCTGTGTACATGTTAATTGAAATCATAAGGAGTTCTATGTTAGGAGATCTAGGACATGCTTTTAGCTGATTCCTAAGAGCATTTTGCGAGTACCCCTGAAAACCACACTCCATTCACTTTCAATAATTGTCCTCGGATTTTTACGTGCCTATTCATCCTTGTCAGCTATGATCTGTGTCGATAATCGTAATCTCTTGCTTCCCGGTTCTGTAGGAGGATGTCCTTGTATCATAAAGTAGGAGGATAGAAAAAATTGCAGTAACACAAAATCAGGGAAAATATTGCCTAACCAGCCCTCTCTTATGCTTCTCGCTGTTACCATGTGTTCGTGATCATGAACATTTGTCATTGCATGGTCAGTTGCTTTCGAGGCCACGATTTATATTTGACGTATGGATCGAATTTGATGTTTCAGAAGTTTGCAATTATTTCATGCACAAATCAGTTGGAAGATTAATTATTAGAACGAGACAATTGCAGGCCATATTGTGATGTAGTCGAAGCTATTCATCCCTAAAAAACCGATGACAAATATCTGTTGTAGTAAATTGGCAAGAAAGGCCATAGGCTCTTCACCAGATCCAAGTGAAAGAAATAAGAATTTCCAGGGAAGGAGCAGTTTGGAAAGTTACCCAAACGCAGGACGGATAGCCAAAATTTCCACTACTTCCCTCCCCTGAGAGTTCAGCTGGATATGTTTTAAATTCCCAGTCCTAACATGGGAAGTTTGTCTGCAACGCTATGGCAGGTGATAAGGTGACATATGTACTATGGTTTCCTCCTCCTCCTCCTCCTCTATCTATTGGGCAAGTACGATGGGAGGTGTCTGGCTACAATTGAAACCGGTAATCAAATGCAATGTCCTTTGATGAACCAGGCATTACAATAAGCAGTAATCTCATTGAGGGGCGAGTTTTGCAGTTTCAGGATGTTAGATTTATGATTTTTAAAGCTGAAATTCTGAACTTCCTCTTTGACGTGCTTTATAATATACATGGTACATTTGATGAAAAAGAGGTAATTGTACCTACAATGATGAAAGATGCTGAGGCAAATCCTTCTTTTCCTCACTCACTTCAAAGTCCTAACCAGCAATCCACATTAAGGAACGACATGATTATGAAACTGATTTCCATACTATCATGATATTACTTCAGAAGTGCCTTCAGAAGAAATCTTTATGCTGTTGCCAGTCGTTGATTTTCTCTTTGTTGCCACAAGAGGGCCATTCACTTCTTCGTCTAGGATCTGAGGTGTTTCTGGTTCGTCCCTCTTAAAAACTGGATGTATGTAAGCATCCTGAAGGTAGGTTCTCAAGTTGAGTTTTGGCTCTGTAGCTCGCTCCAGCGTATCCCTCACCATGGCATCCTGTGATCAAAATAAAGCGAAAGTTCCATTATCTACAGTTAGTGCCCTTGCTTTGATAAGTAACACCTTCCATGTGACAATCACATTATCAGAAACAAAGTCCCGGCAACTACAAAAGGTTCTTTAACCTGCAATGGAAAAGTCAGAAATGCAGACTCGAAGCGGCCTTTGCAGAATTTGTGGAACCAAATTGTCAGGATTGGCTGAGCAACGAGACAGGGTGTCAATTCCGCGGCACCTTTCGTACTCAACAATCCCAACAAGAGAAGTTGAGCTATTACTAAACCGATCAGCAATCGTCGATGCACATCTGGCCAGAATGCAGCTCCACTCTCATACTTTTGGTCATACACGTTTATAATCTTACAACAATAAGCAAAAATGCCATTAGCGTTGCAGGTAACAGATACTCGGATTACTTTCACCGAGTATAGAACGTCAAAAGTCAACTAATAAGCTAACAGTACCTGATGTCGATACACCAAATACGCGAAAGAAAAGAAGATAACGATAAAAGGAAGAAGTAAGGGTGTCACAGCTGCATAAACAAGTCCCAGCAAAAAGTATAACTGAATGCGAGGCTCAGAAGTTGCAAACTCCAGAGAACCAGGATCCATTGCTTGATCTCTGTCTTGCTCCGTTTTAACCAGAAAAGTGTTCTTCAAATGGAACATGACTAATGGTACCAGTCTGAGAATCTCTGCCGCAATTCCAGCCCACCCATCGACCATTATGTAAGTGATGAAGAAAGTGGCTTTCATGGGAATGGATACACCAATTGTTTTGGGAATTCTGATGAGTAATATAGCATCTTCTGTTAGATAGGCTTAAAACAACAATGCATCTTGATCACACAATCCTACAGGCTACAGCATCAGAAGCCCGGATGAAACTAATCACTACTTTCAGATTTATATGAAATTTTACATTAGGACAAGTGTTTAACTTACTCAGTCGCGGACTGTTTCATAAAAGATTTAAGCTGCTCCAGTGCTGTTCCAGCAACGATACTGCCAAGAAACACATTGATAAGTATGAAGAAATGATATTTTGCCGCTGATCGCCTATCCAAAGATGAAAGGGATGTGAATCCTTCTATCTTGGACATGAACATGAGGATCGATGGAAGCAGAATAAGAAATATCTTCAGAGCAATGCCAGGAAGAATCCCTTGGATTAGAGACTTGATTGATTTTCTGCATGAAAAATCCACCTGGATCAAATGGTTTAACACTACAAACTTCTAAAAGGAACACCCTTTTAAACTGTGAATAGGAGTAATCAAAACATCTTTTCCTTTGGGTGACATTCACAGGGCATAGACGAGAACTTAAAACACATTCATATAGGGTACTAATTGCTGCTTGTTGGAGACTACTTGGTCGATCTTAGCTATTGATCTGCAAGAAGGCTTAGGTTTTACAAAATTGATTAAAATTTCCTGATTTGAGGAGACATTATGATTCTCAAAACATGGCGTACCATTCAAGTGATAATTTGAACAGTTTAAAGCATGAAAAGGAAAGCTTAAAAGATAGTGAGAGGAGGGAAAGAGAAACTTACACTTTTATTAGTGGTTTCAAGAAAGGAAAAGCCTTTTGGATACCCTCAATGTTGGCTAGTGACTGAACAATTGCAATAGGAATCATGAAGAAGAACACCAGGAAAAATAAGGCAACTCCCATGAGTAGTCTTCTAATTGTCAGCTCAAAATATGGAATTGCAAGATTGTCCCAGTAGACATCACGGGGCTCAGGAGCCCTTTCAGTCAACCAAATTGTTGGATTACTGGTCTGCTCAGTTTGAGCACAGACAGCTGCTCCCCACCGGGATTTGAATGAAACGAATGCTGCTGGAATCACGGAATTAGGATCACGCAGAACCTTCTCTCTTTCTGCTTCTTCCTGCAAGCAGTTGACGTGAGTATACATTAGACAGAGCTCAAAGAAACCACCTTTATGGTCGTTGGCCTTCTTCTTTTCAATGTGTCAAATACTTTCGAGAACACGATAATGAAAAACTATGGACAGATGGTTATCCAGAAGGAGAAAATCTTTCAGACGCATCGGCACCTGAGACTTCTCTACTTTCTTCTCCAAAATCAATTTCCCAATCCTTTCGTACTGACCACCTATAGTTATTGGATCATTGCTATCTGTCATATTTTTCTTTTCTTTTTCCTTCATTTTTCATAACTTAACAGAAGAGGTAAATCTAACTAAATCTGTGAAGAAAATCAGGACCATCAGATTGCAATCGGTACAAATAAAACATCAAATAATATGCATCTTCGCTCAAAGAACAGTCAATGCAATACAAGCATTGTTAATCTTTCGAAACAGGTGCACAGCTTGGCAACTCATCTTCCCATTCTCAAGATACAGACTGTAACTGAAAGTAACACCAGCAACAGTATATGAAAACCCAAAGGAAATGTTAAGGTTATCTATGCAAAGAAGCATCTTGACGAGGAGGAAATAACATATAAAGATGATCTTGGCTTCAAAAAAACTTACTTCTTTGCTCAACTTCTCAATCTCAGACAAATACCAGTCAATGGCATCCACTCTCGTTCCCCAGAGACCAAAAAAACCTGTCTACAGATTGATAGGTGTAGGTTGACGATACCAGAAAGAAAATATCCAGTTAAGAATCTAGATTGAAGGTCTTACTGAAATGAAAATGCAGAGTTCATAGACACAAAAATAGGTAGTATAATAAGAAGGATACCTTTGTCATTGGCTTGGTCGAAGGATTTCTCTGATATTTATTCTGGTAATAGGTCAACCAGTTCCTCAAGCTCTTTTTCTTTGCTACTAAGCTTGCAAGCTTATTTGCATTATGGACTACCTAAAATATCAATGTCAAAGAACTTTAAATGTAAGACATATTTTCTTTGACAAAATATTATCGAACTTAAGCTACTTAGTTGCATAATCTTACCTGGTGAGTGAGATAGTGATTGGGATGGTTCACAAAAAAGAAATGTTGGACGTGTTCGCTAACAGATTCATCAGGATCTGGCGGAACATTCCTGACAAGAACCTAAGAAAAATGTTGAAAATTAAACCAATGCCAGCAACATAAGGTTCATATAAGAATTAACCAAGCCACCAACAAGGTGACAAGTACTCTCACAGACATCAAGTAATTGTCTGAAGCTTCAAGTTCAGGCACTATGGATGTAATCTAGGTGGAAAATACAGTGACTACATTTAAACATATTCCTATTTCGTATTGGAAATATCCAGCCTGCTTCAAATGGTAGATAAAGAGAATACGAATTTATAGAAGCTACAAGAAATGAAATACTTAACAAGTCTCTGTTCTTCCCTCATTTGCAATATTTAATCATAAATCTGTTCCTTCCAATTTCATCCCCTGGAACAGGTATGCTTGATCTACACATTAAACTTAACATAGCGCGTTCCATTATCTGGAAATTCAAATGTGGATTGAAACCATCCAACACCTATGACTAGGTACATGAAAAAGGCTAGTTCTCTTGGACAAAAGTCAATTATCGAAATAGGGATCCAAAACAATCTTTCAATCAAGAAAGTTTCTCATATTGCTGAACAGAATAGAAAATTTTCACAAAAAGCAAAAAACTCTGAAGCAATAGTTGTACAATATAACCATCGTGTGAAGATATTGTTTGAAGAAGGGTAGGGATTGTATTAGATGATATTAACTCACTGTGTATTGATCAGGACGCCGGCTTTCTGATGCCAAAAATCGCAACCTCATGGTTGCTATTGTCTTGTACTCCTTGTAAACCACATAAAATGTCCAAAACGTGAATACAAATGACATCCCCACGTGTGCCCAAAACCTTGAAAAAGAAAAGTAACAGTTACAATAACTCGAGCACAGTTGAATTCCTATGTGAAAGATTTAAAGTTACACAGGAACACATAGCTTTCTAATTCTGTCAGTCATCAGGATGTAATATGACTTGACAAAGAAGCAGGAGCTGCATCCAGGATTTATTTTTTCAATAGCCAATTCTGCAGAATCAGTAATCACAATTCCATTTTTCATACCAAATTATGCCTTATTAGCAGTCTTGCTTCTGATATTTTCACTGATTGAACAGAAACTTCAATCTGCATATTCTGATACTGTGCAACTTAAATTGGTCTTTTCTTTTTAATATACTCAATTCTCTTTCCAAACCTCCATGGTGAAAAAGGAAGTTCTCATATCCAAACAGGGCTAATACCGTATCCGTTACAAAGGGACACATGAGCAAGTATAAGGAAACGGAAGATAAAAATATAGTGGCTTTTGTGAAGTTTCTCACCTCGGGGATTCAGATGGGATGTTTGATATTGATAGTTTGTCAACATCACTGAACGTCAAATCCTTCATATGCTCCAATGTCCCACCAGTCCAGTTCACAGGCACCAAGACACCAAATGCAAGAATTGTTATCGGGACAAATATTTTCACGCTGCAAGTAAGGTATCACTTTATATCATCCACCTAAGATAAACAGCTTAATGAAGTGATCATCTGATGTTAAGGTGATAGCCTGAGTTCTATCCAAACTGCTGTTTACATGACCCATTGCAGAAATATATCATGCAGAAAAAGTTTCAGGGATCAATCGAAAAATCTGCTAGAATGCTAAGGTCTCATAACAAGTTTCAGAACAGAGTCCTATGTACAAGAATGCGTACCCCAATAAGTAAATCCTTATATAGACTACAGAATCAAGCCCAGCATGGTCTATAAGCTCAGGTTCTGGCATTTTGAGTGCTGCAGGCATCCAATTCCAAAACTTGCAGTACGTTCTGTAATCCAAGTTAACAAATTTGCTGACCAAAGCTTTAGCACGTGTTGGGCTCGATCTTATTCCTTTAAGATACCATTTGGGAAAGTAAACTCTGTCATTAATAGGCTGAAGCCTTAACATAGCGAATGCTATGAGAAAAGCAAGCGCTGAGAGAAGGTTAATGGCCGCTGAATAACCAATATCTTGAAGGTTAGCCATTTTCCCCCCTGCAGATTTACGACAACCTGCAATCGACATGTAAATGTACAAGAATAAGAATTCGATACGTCCGAGGTAAACAACGTGAAAATCATTGATGAAGATAACCATATTTACAGGAAATGACACGAAAAGTTGATTCTTTTTCTTTCCAATTGATTTTCCATCAGAATTCAAGATTAACTGGATCGAAACAACGAATTTTTACAGCAACTCGAGGTGTTCTATAACTTAAAAACCAATCAGAACGTAAAGGCATAAAGAAAAATGTGTCTGAAAAAAAAAAACATTGCTTCCAAATTCCTTGGATCTTCGGTGCCTGAGAAATCTCGAATAAAAAATACCGTTCTCATGCCACGCCCCTTCTCAGAAACAAGAAAAAGACTCTTGACGAACAAACCCGGAGCACTCACATTATTCTCAACTCTCTCAGGAAACATTCACGAGACAATAAAACAGGGCATCACAACAGGAAGTTACCTCACGATGTGAAACTTCTCGGGCGAAATCGAACAGGAGTAAATGAAACGGAGGAGACCCAGAAAGAAAACAATGAAGTTGAACGACAAACTGAAAAAGATTCACTCTTCTTTGATCAGAAGTTGGTTTTCAAGAGGAAAAAAAGAAGAAGAAAGAAACAGAGTACAGCAAAACCAAACAGAGCCTTATGAAATATGGCGGCAACGGCGAGCGGAATGACGTTGAAGTCACGCGGAATCATTAAACGACAACGAATTTTCGAAACTGTTGGTAATTGTAAGTTATACAATGATTAGGCTTTAGGAATGCCAAGTTTTTTCAGGTTAAACGGCACACGACTTCTTGTTAGCAAATGCAATAGAGATGCCTTTCTGCTGCTTAGGAATTATTATCTTAATTTAGGAAATATGGTTTAATAAATGTTAGCTTTACAAGAAATTGGTTGTCACTTTAGCCGTTTTGGTTGGAATTGCTATTCTTATTTTATGGGAAGAACAAGAAAATTGGCTCCACGTCTTTGTTGTTAAATGGCATCAATCTTGGTTAAAAGTTTGGATTCTCTCTGTTTTATTCCGTCTTATAAATTTCAGCCATTTATTTATATAAGTTCGGCATAAATAAACGCAAAATTTATATAAATAAATAACTGATATTTATAAAACAGAATAAAACATCATAATATTGAACAAAAAAATTCGTCTCGGCTTTATAGTAAACCGGAGGCAGCCACCCGTTTATCGGTGAGGCATCGCGGCCTAGGCATTGTCGATATAACGTTACACCTTCGTGTGCATATCAAAGCAAAATGGACTCTGCTTAAAATAATGTCTTTGCTTAATACAATATCTGACAAGGCCTTGTAAAACACTCCCACTTCATAAGTTGTCTCACAAAATATAGACAGAGAAGGAAGAGGCAAACAAGCACATGATGTGGACAGAAACGAATTACTTGTAAATCTTCGATAGATTTAACGTGTTCATGCACTAATCTTCAAAACTGCACCGCCTAAGTATATTCACAGCCCAATTGAGGTTATGGTACTAAAACCCCAGATAAGATTCACCTTTCACACGTGGGGCATGCCAAAAATTCAGAATTACAACATATGACATGATCAGCGTGTCAAAAATTCGTGGAGCTCGTGCTGTCACTTACCGCCGTATCACTATCTTAACTATCATCTTCACCGTCGGTACTAAAATTAAGCGCTACCACTACCATCGTGATCTTCATCGGACGACAAAGGCGTGAGCCAACAGGATCCATGTAAGTGCCCATTTACACACACAAAATACTCCAACCCCCCATCACGTGACCCAAGCTGCCGGGCCGCACTCTTAGGAACGAGCCGAGCCCTTGTCATGCTCCACACGCGGGCCGCACAATAAGGACAAGACAGGCTCTCCTCCAACGTCACGTTCCGTCTAATTAGACACGCTCGGGTCCTTGATCTCATAAATCCCTTGAAAACTCCTCTATAAACCCCCACGTCGTCCTCGTGATTCGCCACGCTGTGCTCGCACGGGTCGCTCATGTACAACAAATCGCCCTGACACCTCTTTACCAAAAACCTCTGGCCTGCGGTCTTTGAGAATCGCGATGCTTCCACGAAATGGCCAGGCACCTTACTCGCCTTGAAGTTCCGAGTCGACTCGCAACCGCAGCAGAAGAACATCATTTTTGCGAGTGCCCGCCAGAAATCGTCTAATCGAGCGCTGACCTCGTTGTGCATCAATGCGGATAGCATTCTCGGGGCTCGAATCGAGCACAGCTCGCGCCAGAGTAACCTTTTAGCGGTGGCACGAAGCTTGCGGCTGACGGAAGCGATAACGCAGAGTGTGTAGAGGTCCCATTTCAAGTAGTCGAAAACCAGGAGAAGAACTCGCTCGTTAAGTATCCCAAACTCACCGGAGCTTGGTCTGCGATAGGGTGGGTAAGTTGCGATTCTCTTGTGCGTGCTCATTGGGAACAATTGCAGAGAGTGATTACGCGGCTGCTTATATCGTCGGCTCCAGAGCTCAGAGGAAGGACACGCGTCACATGGACAATGGCCAATTTAGTGTTGAAGATCCCATATTAAGTGGCCAGTACACATGGCATTATGGAGAGCACCTAGGACGCGTGTTAATATCTGACTGGAGGATACATTTGATGGAAGAATTTGGATATGAAAGTGCAGTGGGGTGTGGGAGGCCACGTGTCCTTTCGGTCAGTCATTTGCTAAATATCTTCCTTTTGTACGCCAAAAATATCTCACACCATTGCCACGTATCTTTTTTGGTTACTTTTCTTTATTTTTACTGTTCAAATTATTGAATCCATATCATAGGCATGACAGTTTAATTTTGGCATAAGGTGACATTATCTAAAATCACATGATAACTCAAGGATTTAAACTTCGGATTTTAAGCAGTGTATACGGAGAACTTGAGAAACTTGGTCGTACCATTTGATTTATCCAATAATTTATAATATAATATAACGTAAATAAATGTAATATTAAGAAATTATTGTTTAAGAGGGATGAAAATATTTATAATATAATACAATAAACTATTGTTTAAAAGAAAATTTTATAATGTAATATAATATAATATCATTTATCATTTTACATTTTATTCTAAATCTACCAAATTAAAGGAAACTTATTTTTATTGTTCATAATAAAATGACCTATATCTCATTACATTTTATTCGAATATAAATTTTTTCTTAAATAATAGAATAATTTTATATTTTATTTTATCCTATCTCATTAATTACTAATTAATTAAAAATAACCCAAAGAAAAGAGATTTATTTTAGATTGGGCAAGTTTGGTAACAGGAAGCTAGGCTAGCAAATACAGATGTCAGGATTTTTTGTCCCCTATCATCCATTTATATAAGACTTATATAAATAAATGGTTAATATTTAATAGAACAGGGTAGGTAACAAAACATCCGTCCTCCAAAACGGTGCGGAACTTGGTGATTTGTTTTTGTATCATCATGGTGCGTATCGCACGCGATGTCTTATGGCAAATAACATAAAATGGCACCTGTATTATAGTTGACTATTTAAATTAACCCCTGTATTTTTAATTCGTTCAATCTAACCCCTGTGTTTTGTAATTTTATTCAAAATGCCCATTTAAAATTTTTGGGACAAAATTACCCT
>JAOSBP010000009.1:15759013-15772239 GCA_027563825.1 Erythroxylum mucronatum
AAACTTGGTGGAAAATAGGTGATGGTAGAAAGTTGCTTCTTTCTCTCCTCTCTTCTCCTTTCTTCTCCCTTCTTTTACTTTAAACAAAGTGTTTTAAGCCTTTACTAATGGGATTCACGATCTTACATGGAGAAGGGTCTAGAATATTGACCCTTCTTTAACCAAAATATGGTGAAATTACCTTTTTGCCCTTAGGTTGTATGAAATTATCGCTTTACCCTCCAAACTTTCCTAAATTTACAACTAAGCCCAAAGTTTAGGAATCTCCAAAAATTTTATTTTTATTTTGGTCCTTGGGCTTTTGAGAATTATAATTAAGCCCGTAACTTTATAAAATTACAAATTGGTCCTCTAAGAATTGAAAAATTACATTTAAGTCCTTTAACTTTTGACAATTTGCAAATAAGCCCTTATGTACATCAACTTTTCCAATTAAGCTTTCTAAGTGTCCCATGAGTCTATAAATCATGTATAATCACCTCTAAGGCGTTAGAACTCATTTAATTTCACCACCATTTTCATATCCATCCAATGGGCTCGGTTTTATCCACATAAAAACTCATATGTCAGAAATCTCCAAGATTTCACATTACCGATGAATTCCAAGTTCATGTAAGGGCGTATAACATTAGAAATCATTTACATATACACCCAAATGACTTAAATAAAATATGTATTTATCAATATACAGTAGAATCTCCAAGTACCAACCAATATAAGAGGGCTCAGAAATTCTGGCGATTACAATTTTGAAATTTTCTTACTTTGTAAATGTTTGAGTGAGATCCGATGGTGAAGATTCTGTAGTTATTCCTTGACTGTATGAGTTTTTCCTCTTTGTTTTGATTTAGTAGGTAACTTGGAAGATTAGTCATGATTTTGTTGTAGCTAAAAGCTGCTATAGATTGTCCAAAAACCATTCATTACCATGGAAGATAAGTTTCACCTTTGATTTTCCAATAATGTTATCCATCATATGACTTGCGTTGGGAAGCTTGTAAATGGGCCATAAAGTTTAACAATTATCATACCAAAGTTGGGTACATTTCTCATTTCCAACTAGGATATTTATATGAGGGTTGATACTAACTTTAAGGTTCAACTTCTGTTAAGAGAGTCTAAAAGGTATTGAATTTGGGAGTGTAGCTCCAAAAGTTTATTCCCTTGTATACATTTGATTCTCATAACACCATCTTAGCATACATATGTCCATTTGGAATTTACTTCTAAGCAAGCATCCTTCTTAATTGACCATATAAATTTTTTGGGGCTTTTTTTTTAATTTCTCTAGTGATATTCATCGGTAGAAAGAGGTGGGAACCCTAATAAACTTTTAAGTTGTTGAAAACTAACAGAATATGTTGAATTATACCTATAAAGATTACAAACCAGTTTTTCCAGGATCAAATTTATCTTATGTATTACATCAAGGAGTACTTGGAAGTCTTTAGAGCTTAACCTTTTAGCTAGTTATAGTTATGTCAAGATATTTAAAATGAGTGATTAAACCATAAGGATTACGAAATTTTCAATAGCAATTTCTCAAATCCCATCATAAGTATATAGGTTACTTTTACTAGTATTAATATTAAGGCCTAATAGTTTCTAGATTGTTTGGAGGAAGTTGAGGATGAGCATTACAGATTTCCTATTGGCATTATAAAATAAAATTAGATCATCTATAAAAGTGAGATTAAATAATTTGAACCTTTTATATTTAAATGTTTGTTATAATTGCTTTTCTTTCTCAATGTAGTTGGCAATTAGTATAAGGAGAACTTCTATATAGATTGACGATAGGTTAAGGGATAAGGAGTCCCTTTTCCTAAAGCCTTTTACACTATTGAATATCTGTGTAGGCTCTCCATTATCTAGTGTCACAATTGAATTAGTTGATACACTTTGCTTGAGTCATTTGATGAACATCTTATAGAGACTATATATTGAAAAAGTCTCAAACAGGAATCCCCATTCCATTTAGTTAAAAGCATTATTGAAACATATTTTGAAGGAGCAACTCTTTATGGTATATTTCTTGTTATAACTCTTTAAAAAATCCTAAATAATTAGGATGTTATTACAAATTGATTTCCCATTCATGAATGCTCCCTGACTAGGCTAATAAGTGAATTGAGCATAAATTTGAGTCTAGTTACCATCACTTTTGAGGTGTTTTTTTCCAAAAGGACATTAAAATAAGAGATTGGTATATAGCACTTTATAGAGGAAGGGTTTTAAATTTTAGTACCAAGTAAATAAACCTTTTTTTTTATTTCCTTAAGGAGTTTCTCTAAATACAAAAAATACTGGCTAGCCTTTGACATCGAGTTGCCAATTATGTTGTAAGTCTTTTACTAAAGATAAACTAAACCTATTTAGAACAAGAGCTTTATTATCTTCCTTACTAAAGAAAACTTATTCAATTTAAGCTTTAATGAAGGGTTTGGTTAAAAGATCAACCTACTTAGTTGTGATGGAGTGACTAATAAAATTACTAATGGTTTAGGAAGAAGAAGCTTTTTTGGAGGAACAATCTATGAATGCTCTAAAGAAATTGAATGCCAAAGAATTCATATTGTCTTGACCTTTAATAATCACACCAGTATTATCTAAGACTGAGCTAATACTTTAATGTTTGACTATTAAAAACATTAATGTGGCTCAAAAATACTAGCTTTTCCTACTATCATATTCATCACCTAGTGATTAAGTGATGTTGGATTACACCTTTAGTAGCTTCCTTTTTAGATCCTCAACTGCTTTTAAAATATCGTTTCATTTGAGTTTTTAATGTCTAAAATTCTTTCTTAATAGCCTTAAGCCTTGTCATCTAAACATAAGATTTGAAACCGTACACATTTGTATTTATATCCTTTGTTGTTATAATGATATACTCTAGAAAAACAACAAATGGATATTGAATCTAAGATAATTTTCTTAGAACCTGCCTGAACATTAAGAAGACCCTCTATTAAGGAACGTTCAGAGCCTAAAGGATTATATAAATAAATTTTTATTATTTTAGTTTGCTTAATTAGTGGGAATTCACTAAGGCTTTGTTAATCTTTCCTTTTTTAGGCAGTGGTCGCCTTATTACTATATGTGTATTGCATGCCATCATATTAAGATCCTTAAGATTTGTTTGCATTAAACAATCTTTGAAATCATAGGCATTGTGTTTAGTTAGATAATGGCCATCAACTTTATGAGCATACATGGTACGATTGAAATCTCTTAATACTAATTAAAGTTGACGAACATGCTTTGACATTAATCAATCTTAGTGGTGTTCTTCTTAACTCTCTTTTGGAATTGATTATGTTATTCTATGTATAAAGTATTAGATTTATGTATGAACGATTTAGATAGGCCTAATAGATTATTCAATATAGATTCATTATTAGAATCTTAACTGTAATCCATAATTTTTGTAAACGTAATTCGTGTGTGCTAAACTAATGGTCATGCATCATTAGCGATAACATAACATAGGTTAAATGACCGGATCTTATCTGTTTTTTCTTATATTAGACTGTTTTCCTATTTCATAATGTGGCTGTCACACTAAATCTGGACAACATAGTTTGACTTGTCTGGTAGCTAGATCTAATTAAAGAACTTGGTTTACGTTGATATAACCTAGGGTAAAACTGGGATTGTATAAGAAAATGGGTGTTTAGCGACGAAAATTACCAACGAAATGTGAAGGCTTGTCGTTGGCAAGCAAATTTACAGAAGAAAATTACCTACCACATGAGTCGTCAGAGAAATGACTGTCAGTAATCTTTAGCAACAAAATATTTCTCTTTCGTTGCTTCATATAACAACGAAATTATTAAGTCCATCAGTAACTTTATTGAGTTTCCCGTTGGTAAATTTAGTGACAAATTTTGTTAATGTGTCAATAAATTTGGTCACGAGCAAGATGTTAAAGTTCCGACGAAAAACTTAGCGACGATAAGTTTTTCTGTCGATAAATTATTTACTGACATAATGTTCTTATTTTTCCTATAAATTAAATACTAAATGTCCTGACTGATATTATAATTCCATCGGGAAATGCAGCGGTATTGTTTTTTTCAATACATTTAAGTTGTAAATTTAATTTTAATTGGTAATCTTATAATTGATTTTTAATTTCTACGGTTATCTGGTGATAATATAGTGAATTTTTTCTACATTTAATTTATCTAAACAGTAAGTTGAATGGTAATATAAAGTAAAAATTATCTTAATTGATAATAAAATTATTATCTACAACAATAAGTATGTAATTCATACAAAATGACTTAAGAGTAGCAAAACTAAACTATGTAGTTGGTGAAGGTAGATGGTCTGACTGTTGTGATGAGGTGTTGCCCCTCCCATTCAACTCAAACACCTCATTATGTAGCATAGCTATGTACTCCATCGACTGTTGCAACTGAGTTGCCAACATCTGTATTGCGCTTTCAAGCTGAACGACTCTCTCATTGGATGCGGATTGCCTATTTGATACAACTTTATTGGACATGGAGGATTACGAATAGCATGTGTTCGCAAATGAACCTAAGACGAAGATCTTTCCATGACGGGCCCTACCACTTACCGCAATAAGATATGCCTGACTCTCATCAATAGTTTCAGAGTGTTGAGACTTTCGTTGAATACTTTATTGTATTTAGTCCTATCAAGAGACAATGTTTATGTTAATAACTGATAATTATTAAGAAGTAATATTAAAGCATAAATTTCATATACATTCAGTTCTCTACATCGAGTGTTGACAAAGGTCACACCATTAAGCTTCTTAGTGTGGGTGTGCAAAAAAAGCTGAAAGGGTGTAGGCTTCTTCCCCATAGACTTTTCTTGCATTAGAATAAAATGTTATAAATGAACTATAGTTTTCAAAATTTTAGGCAGAGTTTCCTCTATTTTTATAATATTTACCCCATGTTGAACAAAAAAAGTAACATAACAACACAACCATATATATAACATTATCATTCTCTATAATACATATATATTTTCATTCCAAAATTTACACATTAACTTAAATTAAAATACATCAAAGTGGATACTTACAAGTTTCTATACATGCTACTAATGGGTAATAGATCCTCCAATGTGCATGGGAAGATTCTCACCCCCTCATCCTCTACGTCTATTTGTAGAATTGTGCTCTAAAATGGACATTGCCTTGGGTGATGTCCATTACTACTACCAATGACTCCATATTTCTTCAGATATATAAGGAGGTTGTACACCAGTCTTGTGTATCGCACCAAGAAAGTCTCTATAACGTGTACGAGCTCGCCTCTCCCATACTTTATAAATTCTTGCGTCAAATTTGTAATACCAAAAAATTCTTTCTGAAAAAAGAAAACATACTATAATTACTTATAACATACAATATTTATCTAATTAATGTATAAAATTAATTAGATAAAAAATACTAAAGAATATATTTGTTTACCATAAGCTCCTGATAATAAAAATCCTTTGTCACCTGAAAGATATTCTTCCATATATAACCCTCAAAATCAATCTTTTCCTTTAACTTGGATGTCATATTTCTTGAGCACGTTCCAACCAGAACCAACCTAATATATAAGCAATTTTAGATTATTTTCAAATTAAAACTTATAACTTTAGTGTAAACCTATAGTGTTATTATACATGTATTTTCACTTACAGATTGTTGACAATTGTGATGTTAGTTCTTCCATCTACTCCCTTAGCTCCAAGCTAGAGGCCGCCTCCTTCATTCGCAATGTTTACCCCAATATCTCTTTTGGTATAAGGGTGATGGATCGTGTAGGGCTGCTGGATGGTATGGTAGTAGGTACAGAAGGTGAAACCTCATCTGGATATGTAGTAACTGGAGGTACAGTACCTGATTTTGTAGCAATTGTAGAATGTGATGCTTTACCTGGAAAGTAACTGCCTCCAAATCGTGGTAAACTTAACCTTGGCCACATCATAGCTTGTTTTCTCTTTGGTGGCATGTTTTTAACCTGAAATTCACATTTTATTGAATATATAATAATATATTAATGATGCAATAATATATTTATTCATATAATATTCTATTATAAATGCAAATTAATCACTATCATGATCACTTAATTGTAAATCAAAATCATCTTCTTCTTTTTAAGAAGAATTAGAATCAAAATCAGGCTCCTCTTTAGGTGTCTCACCCTCCTCATCCTCTCCAGTAAAAATTTCAACATATTCATTATTTAGATCATTTAAAAGTTCATTCTCGTCATATACATGCATTTATTTCATAAAGATATTCCTAAAATGTTTCACTTTCAATTCTTTTATTTTTCTCCTTTTTCATGTAATTAAATAAAACCTCTAGATTTTACCTTGCAAACGGCCAACCAATCTAACTTAGCTTGTTGTAAGCTAGGAAAAGGGACATAATAGACCTGGATCGCTAACATCGCTAACACGAAAGGATTAAATTGTCTAAATCTTCTTCGCTAGTTGATTTCAACTAGATGGTATTGGTTGTGCACTTTTTTACCAACATTAGGAGTTGGATCAAACCAATCACACTCCACTTTATTGCCAACGCAGGGTACTCAATTTCAAGTATCTTGATAATTTTACCATAGTAATCCATTAATTCTTCATGTATGCAAACCCCACGATTTACTATTGCAACACTATGACCATGATATGTTGTATGAAATTTGTATACATTTATGAAATACATCAGATATGATTTAACTGTATGCAAAGATCCTTTCACAAGATCATATATGAACTTGTTCTTTAAAAAGTATAATGTCAATTGAACACTTTGATATGATAATTCAACCATTACAATAATTGTAAGTGAAAACTTACATATTCCTCGAGCCAGTAAGGAAAGTATCTTTAAACTTCTTTATTGATATCATCTTGTGTTTAAGAGGGGGAGAAATGTTGGCCCCCGAATTCTTTTCGTATGGAATAAGCATGATTTCAATTTATTTTTGAGGTATTGATTGATTAATTGTTTTTGTTTGGATTTTAATTAGCATGTCAATGATTGGAGGATTTATTGCTTAGATTGATGGAATTAGAAGCATTAAATGGAGAAATTAAGATTAAGTTAGAGTATAGTATGGTGTAAGTTAAATTAAAGAAGTAAGAATGTATAAGGGCAAAATGGGAAGATCACTTCAGGTTAAAAGGTATAAGGCTTACATGGAAGAGCATAATGGACATTTGATGATCTTTAGGAGTGGAAATTAGAAGAAGAAAAATAAAATGAAGAGGGAAAGAAGAGAGTGTCGTGGAAGAGGGGAAGAAAATAGGAAAGCTAGGGTTCGGAGATTTTGAAGAATTTGAAGCATCAACAAGTAAGTATGAGCATTATTCCATCTTGTTTTGGTTAGATGAAACCCAAATATAGCTTAACATGTGTGGAAAGTGTTAGTGAATGCTATATGCAAGTGTTCTCTTTTAGTGTTAATGATCAAAGATAGATTTTGATGTTTTGTTAATGATTTTAGGATGAAATGAGCTTGGAAATGAAGTAAAAGAGGTGTTTTAATGTTACGATAGGTTATATTTGAAAGATGGAAAGTATATAGGTGATGAATGTTGGAAAAAGGTCTTCGAAAAGAGTTTTTGGGAACGTTCGCTGTGGCAAACTTCTGGACTCACCGCAGCGAGCTCCAATAAATTCGCCACGGACAGCTTCAGATTCTGCCGTGGTGAAACCTAGTTTCCCTACACAGACATGTTTTGGTATTTTGAGCATAAATTTTTCTTTAGAAGTCAAAATTGAGTGATTTTTGATTTGGAGTAAAATAGAGAAATAAGGATACAAATTTTATGAAGAAATGAAGTCTAAATTCAGTTTCTAAGAATCTCAAATTTTGTATGGAAGTTGAGCATAGAATTTTTGTTTCAGCTTAAGTTATAGTCTAAATTATTAAAGTATGACTTTCCGATTTCTACACCAAATTGAATGGAATTTTGGTTATTATTTAAAGAAATCAAGTGAGGCAAGAGGAGCAAGAGGAAAAAGAGGAAATACATCCCTAAGCAAGTTAAAAGCAAGGAACTCAAGGTGGGTACACGTTTATCATAGAGTAAATAAGCCACTCATTGTTTTCTTCATATCAAGGAAGATTTAAATTGCATCATCAATGTTGCCTTTATTGCTTTTTGAATGAATTGTGAAATTTTTATATGTTTGCTACATGAATTGTGTTGATGAGTGATTGCAAATACTTTGAAAAGGGTTTTCTCTTTAAAAGGATACATATTTATGAAATTATGTTTGCAGAAATGATTTTTGTAAGGATATCAAGTTTATGAAAAGCAAGATTTCAAGAAAATGTGTCATTTTGGGCAAAAAGTTTACAAGATTTTGAACTATATGTGTTATGTGGGTTTGTGGTAGTCCCTCAAGAATTGTCACATGCACGTTGACCCAAGTATAAGATTCTCCCGCCTGCCCGCTAGTGACATGGACCTCCCTCAAGGACTCCCTTAAGAATTTACAGCTACATAGGACCATTATATGGGAATGTGTACGTCATGAATTTGGACTTACCCAAACCATTCTAATGTGCTTATGTGCTTATGATCTGTTGACAAGTTTGATGCATACATGATTTATAATTGCTTATGAATTGTTTGCAAATCAAGAATTTTGAGATGATGATATTTACATGTGAAATTACTATGGTTTCGAAAATTTGCAATGGCAATGAGTTTTTTTTATAAATAGTTTTGCTTGTTTCTTTATTATAAATCTGTTACCCACAAGCTTTAAGCTCACCCCTCCCATTACCGTCCCATCTTTAAGTGAGGAGCAAGAGATCGAGTAGACTAGAGTTACGGCATCACTCCAAAGTTGCTTACTTTTGTATTTTAAAGTTAGATTTGTTTTTGGGAATTCAATGCTTTAACCACATTTCAAGCTTTATTGGTTCAAGTGTATTTTGTATTTTTGGTTTATGAAGCAAACGTTGTAATTGTGGCTTGAAATGCCATTAAAGCTTTGTAATACTCTTCTTTTGGTTATCAATGAGATAGGGTTGATATTGTTTTTAGCTTCAAACTTTTGCATTGAATTGTTTTACCATGAGAATAAGAATTTGGAAGATTGCTTGAGTTTATGTTTAAGTTTACTTTTGTTTTAAGTTGTGGGTTCTACTCAAGAGGCTTTCACCGTGGTGAGACTATTTGATCGTCGTGGCAACGATAAATTTGCAGGTTCACTGCAGCGAAAGATAATTTGCTCACCGCGGTGTAAAATCCAGAAAGGTTTCGCCGAGGCGAAACAACAGGTCGCCGCGCCGCCGCTGCCTTTACTTCCAAAGGATCTTTCTTCTAAGTTTTTCCTCCACACTTAAGTTTCATGCTTCCGTGTCTGATGTTGGGCTCTGGAAACGAGGTCCAGCATTAATTACGTTATAGCTTCCCAAATCTTATTTGGTAGCAACTCCCAAAATGCAATTGGAATTAGCCTTTGTATAAACACATGACAATCATGACTTTTCATCCCAAATAATTTGTATTTCCTCATGTCCACACACCTTGTCAAGTTTGAAACATATCCATTTGGAAACTTTAGATTTTTTAACCATTCACACAAAATTTCCTTTTGTTTTTTGTCCAAAGTGTAACATGCTTTCGGATATTTACTAGTTCGAAGATCTTTATCTAACTCATTCCTTCTGTAAAAAAATCTTCAAATCAACTCATGATTTTGCATTGTCCTTTATCCTCCACTAAATGTCTGTTATGGTATTGAATGAATTGTTAAAAATATTTTTTAAATATACATCACATCTAGATTGTGACAATCAAATTAGTTTTCCAATATGGCAAATCCCAAAAGATGCTTCGTTTTCTCCAACCAAAATTTTTAGTAATGCTTATATTAATTTCATCAGCATTAAGTTCTGTAACTTTCAGCAACCCTAATTCATCAATCTCTTGTAATATCTCTTCACCATCTTTGTGAGGCGGAGGAGGTGTTTGTACCATCCTATTCTTAACAAAATTTTGTTTATTGTATCTAAATTGATGATCTGGAGGAAAAAATTTCATGTGGTTATCAAACCAAGATGTTCTACCCCCATTTGGAAGATTAAACAAATCAGAACCATTGCCATAGTAAGGACAATGCAATTTTCCTGCTATGCTCCATTTAGATAATATAGCATACACTAAAAAATCACTAATGTTCCACATCAAAGTTGCTCTCAACAAAAAATTTTGTTTAAGAGATACATCATATGTTTCAACATCATATTCCCAAAGATAATGCAATTTAGATACCAATGGTTGTAAGAATACATCAATTTTATGCTTTGGATTTCTAGGCACTGGCACAATCACTATTAAGAACATATCTGCCTCATTCATACACATCTACAAAGGTAAATTATAAGTAGTAAATATGATTTTCCATGATGAATATTGTTGGTAGGATTGACCATTACGTTGGAATCCATCTGTTGACAATCCTAACCTAATATTTCAACTTTTAACCGCAAACTCATAATGAGTGTTATTGAAATGTTTCCATGCCAGTACATATGATGGATGACTCATTATTCCATCTTCCTATTCATGTTCATTATGTCATCTCATGTGAGATGCAGTAACGGGAAATAATACATTCGCTTCCAAAGTACTAATTTTTGTTTCATAGTACACTTTTTAGGTTTGAACCTAGATTGATTACAAAATTTTCACTCTTGTAATTGCACATCATCTCCCTAAAACATCATACCTTCTAATTTGCAACAATTAATTTTTTCAACTGGCAAACAAAGACCCCTAATAAGTTTCTTCATATTGTAAAAATTATCAACCATTGTATGATCAAGAGGCAAAGATTCATTATACCAACCAACAATTTTATCTAAAATTTGATCAGAAATTGGTCATAATTCTTGGTCAGTTGATTGTAGTAATTGAAAAAACTGTTTTGCATCTAGGTTTGATTCTTCTTGAATATTTTCTATATTTTCCTAAAAGGTATAACTAGCTGCATCATAAACCATTTGGATGTAAGGATTTTTAGTTGCTCCCACATTATTTGTTCTAAATCTAGGCCCCCTTTAAAATCATCCATATTTATTGACAAGTTCATTTCATTAACCCTTGAGGTGCTATAAAGCAATGGCTCCCCAAGTTGTGTCCACTCAAAATGATTTGGAACAAACCCTTTTCTTAAAAAATGGAGATTCACTTCATCAATAGGAAGAAAACGAATATGTTTGCACTTTTTACATAGACATCGAATCTTTGGGCCATCCATATAGATAGGTTGAGAACACGCATAGTGAATAAAATCTTCAATTCCCTTAACAAACTTAGGATTAATGAAACCATGTTAATCGTCTATACATCCAAGATCTATGAACATTACTCATTTCTTGATATGTGCTTAACTGATTATGAATTTATTCCATAACATTTAGTGATTATTACTATAAAATTGGTTAAGATGCTCACTTTGGCTCATATGTAACTTTTGGCACAATTCGATATAATCTGTAATTGTTACATTTGAAATTCACGTGTAGCGACTAATGATTCGTAATCATTAGGGATAACATAACTTAGGTTAAATCATGTATTGTATGTGGTTGTTGCCTTGATTAATCGGTTTTCTTAATTCGTAATGCTAGTGCCAAATTGAATCTAAAGATTGCATCCTAGGTTATTCTGTAGTTAGGTTTAATTAATGATCTCTTTATTAATCACTACCTAAAGGAAAACTCAAGTTAATTATTAACCCACGATTTACAATCTCTAGGAGCGGTTTGAGAACAAAAAATCATGGAAAAATATTTAATTAGGTTGTAGGCCGAGATTGAACCAAAGAATCAAATTCCTAATGAATTCACTGCTTTTTTCATTTTTTGTATGTTTTCTTTAATTTGTTTTCATTAGGTTACTTTTATTTTATTTTCTTATTTTTAAAATCAAACCCCCTAAACCTAAATACTGATTATTTTCATTTCAACAACTTTAGATACAGTTTCTACGAGATTGACCTAGACTCACTATTGCTATAATAGTAGGTCTAGTTTTTATTTTAACTAGCGTTACGATGCACTGTCATTTCTACAAAATTGTTATTTAGAAAAGTGATTTCATAGTTATTATCCTTCATTTCTCCTAAGTTTAATCTTTACTTTACAGAACATCCCCTAAGCTTTAACAGGTCTCTGACTATTTCCAGTCCAATTTGAAACCAACCTATCCAACCATATGAGTTCACACTTAGAAAACTCAATCATAATCAATTCCACCTTAGCGATTGGAAAACCACCACATTAATTATAAGTCAAATGAGCTATAATTTAGAAATTTAGGCATTAATTATTCTAACATCATTCCAAATACAAAGGGAAGTTGGACGACTTAATTAGTAGACAACATATGTGAGTATATATCAACTAAATAAAACAATATTTCAACTAATGTCCAGTAATACACTAGATAGTTTTGTATGTATATATATTGCATACAATGTCAAATTTCACTATAAGCATTAACACTTGAAACTTTTACTGTAATAGTCAGTCTCCAAAACTACTAAGGGTTAGAGTGTTAGAATACTGAGTCGCATGAGTTAGATCATTATAAAATTAAGTTGGCACATTTAGGCGATGATTTTAGGATTTCATTTACATGCATAATATTAGCATACACATATGAGTTATGATTTAGAAAAAAATGCAAAGATTTTATGTGAACTTAATTGAAATTTTCCAAGGTATGAAAGTTTCAAAATGATTGTGACACGATTTTACATTTCTAATGTCTTGTATTTTAGCTTACCAATAAAAATAATTGATGGATTACAATTAGTAATTTATTGTTAATTGTCAGGATTGGAAGATTGATGAATTAATATGTACATTTAGCATAGGCAAAGTTTCAAGTGGCAAGACAAGTTGATATGTGGAAATTTAGGTTGACTAAGCCTATCAAATTAGTGACAAATGGCTTGGAGAATTAAGTGACAAATCTCTTTGGAATTAAGTGACATTTGGAAGCCAAAAAGAAGGATATGTAGCTTACTTAATTACATGACAAGTGTCCTTAAAGAAAGACCACTCATTTCACACCATATATATAGAAGTCATGGTAATTTTCCTTACCTTTAAAATTTCAGGTGCTGTGAGATCCCACATCAGTTGGAGAGGAAAACGAAGTACGCCTTATAAGATTAATGATACCTCTCCCGCTAAGACGCATTTTCC
>JAOSBP010000009.1:15774514-15788031 GCA_027563825.1 Erythroxylum mucronatum
ATTGAATTAAGTTGTCGGGCTTTTATTATATGAGATATAATATGGGCCGAAACTTATTGGGCTTCAATGGGATTAGGCTTTCTCTATAAATAGAGAAACTTAGGTCTCATTAGAAACAAGGGGAAGGAGACAAAAAATCCTAGCCACCCTCCGAGAGAAAAACTGTGCGGCATTCGAAAAGAGTTTTAGAATGTGCTAGCACATGATAGCCGCTGCCCAGATCATTCATCCTCGTATGGATACCGGTAGAGGACATTCGCGCATCGCAGTGTCTACAAATCTAAAAAAGAAACAACCAATCCACGTCAAGAGGTAATTTCGTACATGCTATAGTTTTCAGTTATACTTCTTGTTGTGTATGATCTTTTTCGCAGCGTATTGTGAATACTCGGGCCATAGGCAATCCAACATACTTGAAGTGGGAGAGAAATGTAAAACATGTTTTTTTGATTCATAGTTCCTCTGAAGAAAAGGATAAATTGGTAACAATTGAGTTTATAAATTATACTATTATCTGGTGGTACAGTTTATGATAAATATGCATAAGAATGATTAGAGACCTATTTGGTTATAGGAAGAGATAAAGGCAGTGATATGTAAGAGGTTCACACCTAGCCATTATTAAAAGGACTTATGTAAAAATTACAAGGGTTGACTCAAGGTTCCATAAGTGCAGAGGATTCCTACAAAGAGACGGAGATACCGATTATTAGGGCTAAAGTTAAGGAGGACCATGAGCAATTATGGTTAGATTCAATGGTGGTTTGAATACGAGATACCTGATATGGTGAAATTGTAGTATTATATGGTGATGAAGGATTTGTTATATAAAGTTAAAGGATTTGTTATATAAAGTTATTAAGGTGGAAAGGTAATTTAAGTCTACAAGTGCTTCCAAATATTGTTCGACTTTTAGCTCTTTATGGGGGTCAAATTGGAAGGACAATAAAACTTTCTCAAAACCTAAAGAAGATGTAAAGGAAAAGGAATCATTGCTTGTCTCCAAAGGTTAAACTAAAACTAAATCATCTTCTTAGTCACGTGAAGTGTTTTAGGTACGAAGGATTTGGGCATATTACTTCTCGATACCTAAATAAAATATCTATTATTATTATGGATAATGGTGTTATAAATTGTGTTAGTTCAAATGATAATCAGATGCCATCATTGGGGGATTATAGTGATGTAAACGTTTAAGGACCTTATATATAGATATCTGGTTACTAGATGTGCTCTTAACATCAATCGAAGGAAAATGGTAATAATATCTAACATGAGAAAATCTTTTAGCCTAGATGCCCTGTGAATAATAAGGTAAGTAGCATGATTATTGATAGTAATTGTTATACTAATGTTGCTAGTACTTTGTTAGTGAAAAGATTAATTTGGATATATTAAAGCATCCTAAGCTATATAAGTTACAATGAATGTAGAGAAGTTAAGGTAATGAAGTAGGTGTTAGTGGAATTCTCTATTAATAAATACAAGGAAAATGTTCTTTAAGGTGTGGCACCAATATATGCTAGTCATATCTCTTAGGGCATTCATGAAGGTTACTTGCAATGGGTTTAAGAATAAATACTCTTTTATCATAAATAACTAAAATATCGTATTAACAATTACTAAGAAAATTGATCAAATCAGGATAGTTAAATAGTGTAAGATGAGTGAAAAATAAAGGAGTGCTCAAGAAAAATAAAACAGAGATAAGAAAAGTAAAAGTGTAGATTGGCAATGCATGTGATTCATCTTGAACAAACTTCTTGCCTTACATCTCTATGATTAATCCTTGCAAAGCTCCTTTATGTTGTTGGTCTCTTCCTCAGTTATTGTAACTTTATTATTTACAATAGATCATAAGAATAGCTAGAAATATATACTAGTTCAAGCTTATCTTCATCATTATTTACATATCAAGGTTTGAGCTAACATAGAGAAAAAAAACGAGCAACATATAAGGTAAGACAATAAAGGGAACATAAAGTTTATTTTGTACATGAAGAATGGGTTTAGGTTCATATAAGTAAGGAGAGGTTCATGCTCAAAGGAAGTCTAAGTTGTGGTCAAGAGGATAGGAACATGTTCAAGTGTTAAAGAAGATCAATGACAACACCTATAAACAATATTTGCTAGGCAACTATGGTAATGTGAGTGCTACTTTTATCGTTGTTGATTTATCTTTGTATGACATAAATGATTTGAGGATGAATTATTTTAAAGAGTGAGAGAATGATGGAGATTAGCTTGCACCAATGCCTATTTCTAACTATTTTTATGATCGTTTGCTATGAATTGGAGGTCTAATGACTAAGGTAAAGACTAATATATGTAAGGAGCTATGCAAAGATTAATTATAGAGATTAAAAAAAAAGAGGCTGTTTAAAATAGATCAGATGCATTGACAAGATTAATCTCTTTTTAAGTGTTGTTAAAGATGAAATATGCTTAACGCATAAATGACAAGGTTTGGAGAAAATTGGAGAAATGAGGAAATGTAATTGGCATTGTGTTATGTTAGCATCAAGTTTCAGTCTTACACTAGGTTTGGAGGTTTGAGAAACAGTAGCAAACTGGTGCCAGTGTGCTACTTATGGCTAACACTAAACTCATTAGTATTTGCATTCATAAAGTTTTGGAAGCTAATCAACACTAGTATACAAGTTGGATGGGCATCAAACTCATATAACAGTTATTTGGATTTAAAAGGATTTAACTTTTTAAAGTTTTTTAGTTGTTTTTAGTCAAATGTCATAAGGGGGGATGTCATTTTCCTTATATAACTCTAGTTTTTGCTGCTGAATTATTATATATTTTATAGAGTTATCATATTAATAAATCAATTTGAGAGTTTTCTTTACTTTTTGTCAAAATGTTCTCTTTGTTTTTTTAACAAAAACTTAATACAATCTTATCACTTGTGGTGATCAAAATCACAACTTCGGTTCTAACCAATGGGTTTGATTAGGGTTAAGTTTTCCTTAGTTGATTTTAAAGAAGATCATAGGGTTCTAATTCCTTGTTTTTCGAATTTTAGGTGGCTTCCAACTTGAGGTTCATATTAGGTGGCTAGGCTTTTTCAAAGTTTAAAGAAGACAAGTCTTTGGTAAAGGAAAAACCAAAGAAAAAATTCCTTATGCTTCATTATAAAGATAAGTAAACTTGGCCCATGATTGGGACATACTTATTCTACGTTTAAAACAAGTCTTATTTAATTTTTAAGGTTAATTTGGAAATTAAAGAGGTTTAATTAATTAGTTAATTAATAAATATATTATAAAATAAATAAAAACAAATTTGAGTTATGTCAAATGGGTAGGCGAAACCTATAAATTCATTAGGGCTTAAGTAAGATTTTGGTTAAGTTAATTAAAAGAGATGTTAGAGAGTTAAACCCTTGACTTATGTTATTAAAAACCTAAATCTTAGCCAATTGTTTACTTCTTACAGCATGTATAAGACTAACTTAGACCTCTACTTAAACATTTTTAATAAAAAAAAGCAATGAAGGACTAATTTAAGTATATACTAGTTATAAATTTTGTGCTTCTATGTTTAAGATTGTGAATAAAATAGTCTACCTATAAAATAATCTGGATTATTTAGGAGTATCATGCATCAAATAGTTTGTTTATTTGATAGCCCAAATATTCAATGATGTACATATTAGACAAGTTCTTCAAAACAAATAATATGTTTATTTAATGGGTGTATGTTTAAGTGATGTGTTATTTATATTAGGAAAGGAGGAGTCGGTCACGCGGCGGAAATAAAGTAACCAAAACCAATAAACCTTTCCCTGTGTGAACAAACACAACCAACACCAAAAGAAAAACAGTAGCCAACAACCTCACAAGTGCAAGAAACTAAACAGCAAGAAATAAAGCACACAGGCAATTTTTACGTGAAAAACCTCCCTCAGTGTGAAAAAGGAAAAACCACAGGACCTAATCCAGTAAAGAAAAACTCCACTATCACCAATCAAGTTACAAAGAGTTTTTCACCTCTAGATATAACTAGAGTCACCACTCAACTCAAGATATAACAATAATCACCAACAAGATGAAAGAATTAAAGAGTTGAGAACAATATCACCCTTAAAATCTGACAACAACTTTGATTGAAGATCAGGGCACCTTGGAGACCTCCAAATCCAATCTCCACCATTTAGAATGAAGAACAATGAGAGAGGAATCTCTGGTTAAAATTTCAGGTCGATCCGATAAGAAATCACCATGCGATCAAAGGTTAGAAGAAGACTGTGCAATGCTAAAAAAAAAAGAAAAATTCCTCTTTTCTTTTTTCCCCCTCTTTTCTCTTCCAACTGAACATCTCCTCTCTTCACCTATTTAGGGTCAAAAATACCCTTTTATACTTAGGCTTTGGGCTCCACTTAGAAGTGACCCAAGCCCAACAATTTGATGATCATCTTGTTCATATAATATGTTTGTTTAAACACTTATGATGATGCTTTATCTCTTGAATTTATTATGGGAGAGGGTCTTAAAAATGAAAGGGTCAAAAGTAATGTTATCTAGGAAAAAAAACAACACATTATCAATGTAGTGAGATAGATGGAAGATTATCGTATGTGACTTGGATAAGACTTGAGAACACATATATATGTTAACCATATATACTATGATAAATGAACTTTTACATTTGAATTATAGAAACTTCACTCATAAATTTTAATTCATTTAGACATTGCATAAGACATTGTTGCCTGTAGAGGGAGAATTATTGATAAGGACGTGGAATGCTCATCAACATAAATTGACTAATCTGATCTTATAACTTTTCTTAATAGAGTATAGTAAAAGGGAAATGTTTAAAAGTATATTTCACATTGGTTTATTATTGAATATTGTAGGATGATCGCATCCTATAATATAGGGGATGAGTTTTTTTAATGTTTAATGCACTATTAAAGATTGTTAATTGTTTATGTACAATTATTAATTTATGAACAATATTTATATGTGATATATATCTATATAGATGATCGCATCATGTAATACAGGGGATTAGTATTTTTATGTTTAATACACAATTAAAAGGCTATTGACTTGCTATATAAAATCAGGAAGTTCCTAACGAAAAAATTACGACTCATTATAAGAAAAAATGTGCCGCATATAATTTGTGTAAAAAGAGAACTTCTTGACTCTCGTAGCGTAACTAATGATGTTAAGTGAGAGTTTAAAAGGGTGTGACTAGGCCTTGGGCATATGGTTTGCTATAGTGGTATGTTTTGGTAGCAATATAATGATAAAATTATAAGCACTTACTATTAAGTTCAACATATATAAGAAAAATAAATAAATCATAAATGAATAGATAAAGTCGGTGGATTTAATGCCAAGGCATATGATATTAATATCAAACATAGTTAGTAAACTGAGGGATGATGGTCACATCTTATTAGATACACAGTAAGTGTGAGATGTCATATGATCTATGCCTTTAAGTTGGGAGCATATAGAAATTCTCCTAATTCATAATAAGAATATCAAGACAATGAGGGATGTTATAAGAGATCTATTATTTTATAATGAACATCTTAAGGGTTCTGAGCCATATCTTGAGGTATACATGACTAAATTATGCTCATAAGGAGCTGAAAATAAGAAAAGGAAGTGTTATGGTGAGGCTAAATGAAAAGTAGAAAAAAAGCCCTCCATAATTTTTAGGATCTTAAATAAGGTTAAAACTAATTAAAATGAGAAAGGAAAAAAGGCTTATCAAGTGGGAAATGTAGAGATGACTATAACGTTAATGTCTTTGGAATATACACCTACAAGTTAGTCATGGTGTTCGAACCTTTTTTCTTACATGATATAATTTTTTGTTTCTATTATTTAATAAAATCTTGTTTCTATCGTGCTTTTTGTTACCCTTGGCTTCTTAATTTCCATAGTAGTGGGAAGGATAATGTTCTTGGAATTATAATAGTTACAAATTTATGTTGAATGATTTTATAGTATTAAATGTGTTTTTTTTAAGATGAACTGAATTAAAATGAGAAGAAGGTAGAGGTTATACATAGTTAAAAGTTAGAGGCCATTCTCTGTACTAGGGAGCACAAAGACCCTAAGTTCAAGCTAGTAAATATCAATAAGTAATAACAATGTAAAAGTAACCTAATAAAACTTGTAAAGATGCAGACAACAAGAAGAGCTACTTTAGATTAGGAGTTTAATGAGCAACTTTAGTATGGAGAACATAAACCATAGAGGAAATCATAGTTTCTCTAATCCAAAATAAAGTACTAGAGATAAATATAAACCCTCTAAAAATTTTCCTTGATGGACTCTGACTTTCATGTTAAAGAGAATAAATGTTGCAACATTTATCAATAAATTCGAGGAATAAATTGCAAAGTTGACATATTAGATTTGTACAAGCTTTGAGTTTGTCTTTATTTAGGAGCTAACTAAAAGAAAAATGAGGTTTTAGGGATGGTATGCTTACACCAAACTATATCAACGATATGATCTTTAGGCAATATCTTTTGAATATCTCTGTGCATAATTTATTAATGAATTTCTTATATTTATCTATTTACTATATTATGGAGTCAGAGGATGAAGGATCAAATTTATAGTTTGGCATATTAGCTTCAAGTCAAGATAATTCTCTCCTCTTGCAACTCCATTCCCCCCACATTAATTTCTTTCACTTTGCCATTCTTAGGGATCCAGAGTCTCATTAAGCTCTATTCAGTTCTCAAATGGAGATGACCTAAGTTACACTAGTTATCAAACCAAAATCAGGTATCTAAGTCATTTCCTATCAAGCTTTTAAATTTTTGGCAACTATTGGTTAAGGCTTTGACATTGTAGTACTTAAAGAATTATTGTAAAAAAAAGAATATTATCACCAATATTTCTATCCTGGATGAATGTAGACTGATAAGGATTACTCAAACTTTAAGACAATCTTCCAATGTTATGAATATCGTGCCCAACTTAGTACTATATTTGATTTTAGTATAATATAATACATGGACTAGTCAATATCAAGTACCTTTTTAGGTCATTTTTAAAAATAGAATAGTCCTTAATTTTTATAAAATTACAAAATAGTCCATTAATATATTATGCTATATAATTTTCGGTTTTACATCAACCTTGTTTCACAATTTTATAATAATATAAATTTGAAATAATAACTATCTCTTTATTTCTATTAATATTACTTTTCACATATTTTCATATTAATAATAACAATAATTTATACAAGAAAAATATTGTTTAATTCTCATACAGATATTACAATTTATTATGTACAATAAAAATAATTATATCAAAACATCATATATTTAATATAATATATGTTTATAAGCATTACAATGAGAGTTCATGTTAAGGAATACATCAAAGTAGAAGTGAAACCTAAAACAAAAATACTTAGGTCTCGTTTAGTAACTAGTAATAAAGAAATCGAAATAAAAAAATAGGAATGAGAATGAAAAGTGAGAATCAGAATAAAAATGAAATTATTGATTATGCGTGTTTAGTACAGTGTTAAACAAAGTTAATAATTATGTTAATATTTGATATTATATATTAAAAATGATAATGAGAAATTTTTTACTCATATTTAGTTATTATATAATTTATTTTTCACATAATTAATTAACATATTTTATATTTTGTAAATAATTAATCAAAAGAATTCAATGACTTATAAAATTATTAAATTTAAAATAATTATTAATGATTTTTATTATAAGAATAAAAGTATCAATGAAATAAAATAAATTAATATAAAAGATCTTAATATTTGATTTTGAAGATAATATTATGATAAGAATCAATATCTTGATAATATCTTGGTAATATTTTGATAATAATTTGATAATATTCTAATAATATATTTTATCTCTTATTCCCGATTTTTTACTTTAGCTTATACCCGTACCCTCCTTATGAATAAAACTCTAGGATTGTTTATGATTTATTTTAGTTTTGTTATTCCTTATTTTATCTTTTACCAGTAACCAAACAACTAGAAGTTAAGAAATAAAGGTTGCATTCTCATTCTTACCTCTTTATTACTGGTTACCAAATAAGACCTTAAAGTTAAAAGTTCTATATTTATATGACATATAAAGAAAATACAAATGAAATTAAAAGAAAAGAGAAAAGTTGAAAAACCTAAAACTTCTTTCAATAATATATCTGCTCAAATCACAATGTTCCTAATTTTCCTTTAGTATAAAATTCTCATCACTAAGAGGGGTCCCATCATCACCATCATTCAAACTCAAGTGACATGTCAATACTTTTCCATCTAAAATTATCTTCTAAGTTACTCTCATCTATGAAACTTGTTTCCTCATAAACCTAATTTGTTAAAAGATTAATATGGTCAGTGCAAATTGAATATATAAAACTGCTTGTTTTGTTAAGACTCATAACAAACAAATGAAAATAAATTATTAAGAGATTACAAGAAATTATATTTAACTTAATAATAATAATAATATACCTTTCTTAAAGCTTTAAATTATATCAAACAAACACCAAATCGTTCAATTTTTTAATTCCAATATTTTTTTATCAAATGGGTGAATTTAATTATGCTATAATTCCTTTCTCACCTAGCTACACTCACACATTAACTTAGAATTTGAATTACAAACATCTACAATTATGAAACATCACTTCTAAATTGGTCTACCATGTAACTGTAAGATAATAAAAGTAATCTTATAAACAAAATAAATAAATATCTAAATCAAGTTTGTCTCTTTGATGAATTACAATGGGCAACCCAAAATCACCACATATATCCTTATATACCTTCATTTATGAGCTAAGGAGATCTTGCATCATTGCATACAAACATAATTATTTTGATATTTAATAGCATCCCCCTATTAACTTCAACTTTGTTTGTAAAACATGTTTCAAAATAGACACTAGGATTTAAAAATAACCCAGGAGCAAACAATAAAGAGTAAAATTTTCTTTCTCATCTTTTATTGATAATTGTAAGATAAGGTGTATACAAGAAAGACCTATTTTACAAATTGGCCTTGATTACTTCTTTCACCCTTTTTATGAGATCATAAAAGTAACCATTATTGCCTTCTCATCACTATCAACTAGACAAATTACTCTCACCAAAATCTCAAAAATTGACATTAAGATCAAAATTCTTGATATTCAAGTATAATTATGGAAACCTCCATTCTAGCATTAGACCTAGTATATTGAGATGCATCCTACATATCACTTGTAAATATTTTTCCTAACTCCTTTTTTATTAAACAAAAATGAAATGATAAGAAATTAGTTGCAAATATTGTAATGGTGGGATGCCACAAGTTCTCACCATTAGTGAAATCCTTCTCATCAAATTCAGAATTTAT
Organism: Erythroxylum mucronatum; assembly: GCA_027563825.1. Taxonomy (NCBI): domain Eukaryota; kingdom Viridiplantae; phylum Streptophyta; class Magnoliopsida; order Malpighiales; family Erythroxylaceae; genus Erythroxylum; species Erythroxylum mucronatum. The sequence continues at coordinate 15,783,894 of JAOSBP010000009.1, forward strand.
GCTCCAATGTAGATAAATTTAGTCATTTTTTCCACTTTCTACATAGTTTCATAGTTCAATGCAATATACAACATAAAGAGCCTAATAGAAAGAATTATACCTTCTTAACAACCCTTTCCTAACTAATTTATAAGCAACATCGTTGATAATGATGAACTGTACAATATTTTCAAACCTAACTTCATTTACAACGACATTAAATATCTTAAACAAAGTATCAACATTTCTTACTAGGTCGAATGCATCAATGGACTTCAAAAACATCATCACTTTAGTAGAAAAACTAAAAAATTGATAATAGGCTCATGTCTTCTATCTGTCCAACCATCATACATAATTAAACACCCATAAGTTGTCCAATTCATTCTTCTTTCATTCAAATAACTTTTTATTTTATAAAAAGAGTTGCTCAAAAGATTACCTTTGTAGTCAACAATTGTAAGAGGTTTCTATCCTTAACTATAGATGGAAATAACATCTACCATAGGTTAATAATAATAAGAGAACAATATTGAATGATATACATGCAGCATACCACTATTTAGCTATTATTATGCCCATATTATAAGCTGCTTCTTTAGATTATAAGGTACTACCAATTGAAGGGTGAGCTCCAAAAATGGTTTGATAAGCAAAAACGTTAGATATCTATCTTTTTTTCTTCCACACATAAGTTATAACAATACCTTCTTGTTGGATAGGAATACCACCTTCAACATTGCCAATATCATCCTAACCAATATAAAAAGCACTTTACTACCAATTTCATAGTTTAGTCTTTGCCTTCTATCTTTCTCATTTTGATACTCTTCAAACAAAGTTTCATCTATCATTTCATATCATGGTTAACTTTTTTAAAAATCTTTACATCACCTTTGATCCCAGCTAAATGTTTCTTTAATTAGGTGATTCTCCCATTTTTAATTATTTGTTGCAATACAAATAGATATTATGGTTTTAACACTAGGAACTAATCTAGTATAAGCCCAAGTTGGTTAATTGAGTCTTCCTGAGAAGGGTGAATTATCAAGATTACTTGAACTTTCCTCCATTTATCTATAAAAATAAATAAAGACATATGTTAAAATTAAATTTTATAAAATTCATTAGTCAATTATTAGAAAATTAATCGCATACAAATAGTTAAAAAATAAAACTCATAAAGCTAATGTATTGGAAATGTTCTTAACATATTTATAACATATTATAAGTTATGACTATAAAATATCCAGACAGATTCTATACTAATGTAGATGATACATTTTAGATTTGGACATATTAAAAAGTTAAATGGATATTGTTGAGCAAATTGAAAAGATTATATGTAACTATATTTAAAAACATATAACAACTTCTTATATCTTATATCTTTCTTTTGCCAATGCATATTACAAAAATAACTTTATTGTAAAAAGTATAAAGAAAAAATGATTCTCACATTATGTTGAGTATCCTCATAACTTAAAAACAAATATGAGAAGTTTTGTTTATATGCACATAATTGACAATACAAAACATCAATTTTTTTTTCAAAGCTATTCTTAGTTTTCAAACATACAAGATTTATAGAATTTCTTCCACAACAAACTTCAATTTTGTCCATCTCTCTTTATACTTAATATTCAACTATAAGTCAAAATCAAAACCCAAATTCATTTTCTACGTACAAATATCATTAAAGTTCCTTATTTTAAGTTACAAAATTGTGTTTAAAGCTTTATTGTCTCCATTTCGATAATTTATGTAATGATCCTATGAGTGTATCCAACGCCACCATTCTTTCAGCCATAACTTATTAACCTCAATTTGCTTACATTCATTTCGGCAAATATTTTCTATCAAATATGTTATAAGATTAAAAAATCAACTTATTAACCTTAATTTGATTACATTTATTTGGACAACTACGTTTCAACATTTCACACATTAACTTAGAATCAGTAGATGGATATACATTACATAACTAATGAACCAAATCAAACAACTCACAAGTCATAAGTAATAAATATTATGTAGTAAAACAACTCAAAAAACACAAAAAAAGTCAAGCAAACAACCTAAGAGCTCGTTGGTTGTGGGTCACTGGTCACACGTTGTAGATTGTGGGTCATATATTGCGAGTCTGATAGGTCATAGATCATAGGATTCAAGTATGGCAAGTATGATGGTCATAACCTTGTATGGACGAGTTGGGCATTATCGTAGTAGGGAGTTAGTGCCTGGTGATGTCCTGATGAGGAGCCATCGAGTTGGTACAATGGTTCCTAGTAATGTCACGAGTGGGGATGTAGTGAGGAGGAGTTAGCAGTTGTCATGGTTAAGGAGAGGAGTTGCTGCTTAAAATGTGAGTGGACATTAGAAAGTGGAAAAATGAGAAAGAGATAAGGTTCGTACCTTAGTTAAGGCTAGTAATGTTTTATTTTTTATATTTAGTTCTTAAATATTTTGAAATTTACAATTATTACTCACTAAATACTGATATTTCAAGTGGTTGGTACCGAGGAAAATTATGATTAATAACCAATACCAATGAAGGAGTGTGATAAGTGACTATGTTAAACCTTATATTTTGCATCCATTTTCACTCATCTTCTCATAACATTTGTTCACGACAAGGAGTTCTCTTATCCATTGAAACATACTATCCACTAGCTTTTGATTATTGAGTTCCTTGAGCATTCTTCTATTATCAAAAAAATCCAATACAGTTATTATAAAGATGTCATCAGTCACACCAAGTTTCTTGGGAAAATAAAGCACGAAAATCATTAGATTCAGGGGCTTTATTGGGGTTAAGGCTAAAGAGGGATGCATGAACATCAACTACACATAATGGTCTTATTAAAAGCTTAGCTTGAGAGGAATCAAGACTTGAGTCAATAAGGTTGCTTAGCTCTTGTATAAAGGATACATAGCTAGATGATACACAGTTAAAGGGTACACCCAAATCTTTAATGAAGAGGTTGGAGGATATAGATTTAAGTTCTTCATGATTATAGCAAAGCTTCCTAAAGTCATAAAAGAGAACAACGGTTTTAGTTTGATTCCTTCTTGCTATAATGGAATTAAAGAAGAGCTTAATATTACGACCATCCTTTTTAAGCCAATGGATTCTTGATTTTTGCCTTAACAAAGAATTATGGATCTCAAGAGCCTGAATATAGTTTCTCAGGGCCACCTAATCTTAATATTTAAAAGAATTATCAAAAGGGTTTTTATAACTCTTTGCATGAATTTCTAAAAGAGAGAATCTAGTAGCTTTGATGCTAGTTGAGGCATTTGGGAAGGAGAAACAATTGATTTTATTAAGTTCATCCTTTATTGCCTCTAATTTCCTAATTAACTTATAAACTTTACATCTGGTAGTGTGAATATGCATTCCTTTGCTAATAGCCCTTTCAAATCCCTCAATTTTGGTTAAATGATTAAAGAACACAAAGGAAGCTTTAATAGAGTTAAAAGAAGCAATACCTGAGAGCTCTACATAGGAATGATCAGAGCATAATTGTTGGATCCCAAATTGTTCTTAGAAGTTAGAACTATCATATAAGAAATGTTGGAAGTTAAAATTGGAAAATGTTACATTGACAATGCTTTGGTGTTTTGGCCATAAATTTTTCTCTAGTTATCGAAATGAGACGATTCTTGATTTGAATTTAAACTAGAGAAATAGGGCTACAAATTATCTGTTGGACTCAAGTTCTAATTTAGTCTTTAAGAGTTTCAATTTCTGGATGGAAATTGAGCATGAAATATTGTTCCAATGTAAGGATAGTTTGGGAATGTTTGGGTCATAATTTCCAAATTACCAAATCAAATTGAATGATTTTGGTGTCATTAGAAAATTAATACAATGAGGAATAATTGTCTAGAAGGAAATGTTAGCAAATTCCTTCAATTAATTAGAATTAAGTGAGATTAAGTTGGTTTAAGTGTGGGTTAAAGCCTTAGAAGACAACTAAGGGCAAAATGGGAAAGGCATAGTTAATGAAGGGTAATATGGGAAGACAAAGAGTAAATAAAGAGGCAAATTATAAGAAGAAGAAGGAGGTTGTCGTGAGCCATAGGAGAAGAAGAGAGAAAACGATAGAAAGAAGAAAAAGAAGAGAAAAGAGAGAAGAAAATCCAAGGTAGGAAG